>WBNM01010963.1:0-79863 GCA_013399055.1 Ramphastos sulfuratus | reverse complement strand
TAATGTTCTGTGATTCTGTGGTATAATAAATGATACTTTAAAACTGCAGGAATCAGTTCAATGGTGAATTTTCATTTTAAAGCAGGAATAACTTTTTAAAAGAAATCCATGAATGAAACAAACATTAACAATTTCATGTTTTGGCACACAGAGATCTTTAAGAAAGCCAAAGCAGGTGATACTGTCTGTGGAAGATTGAAGTGAAAACATGTCCCCACCTGGCCAAGGTCCAAAGCAGAAAGGATGAGACACTGAAGGCCAGAATGTGTCTCTTCTCAAGGGGACAGTGTGTGAGGCTGGCACACCTGGGTACACAAACAGCTTCACAAGCAAACTAACTTCACATTTGTAACATTTCTGGCTTGAAAGGGGCTGCAGAGAATGCCTTGGTAAATCATCCTGTGGAAGATCACAGAACCATAGAATGGTCTGGGTTGGAAGTGACCTCCAAAGGTCACCCTGTCCAACCCCCTCTGCAGTAAGCAGGAGCATCCTCAACTAGATCAGGTTGCCCAGATGTTTCTTCCATCTCTGGCTGCTGCTTTCTACCCCCTTTTTTATTTTTTGTTATTACTTCTTAAATTAATTATTCTCTTTTTAGTTCTGCTAGATGAAAGTTTAAGAAAGTCCCTCATTTGCTTACCAAACCTCAGTTCCTAGGGCTGGCAAAAGGAGAACAAATATGAATATTCAATGGTTGAAGACTTTTCAGGGTGCAGAGCCTCTTTGGCATCTGTTTAACAGTTCCCACAAGGAACCTACAAGCAGGAGTGGATTCCCAGCCATTGGGATGAGGACAAAGTTCCTACTGACAGCAGGCAGGAAGGCACAGACCATGCCAGCCCTGGCTGAGATCCTGGGCTTTGCCTCAACTTCACCCAAGCTGCCTTCTCCCTGAGCCAGCCCCTTGGGGATGCACAGGGGGCAAGGGGACTGCAGGGGTCCCATTCTGCTTCAGCATACACACACAGAGCTGCAAGAGGAGCACCTTTATCATGTAATGGAGGATCACAAGGGCTTTCAGCTCACCTCCATGTGCAGTGCCTTCTGCTCCCAGCTTGGCAGCACACACCTCTGGAGGAAGCACACAGCTAAGTGTTCCTTGAACGCCTCTCCACTTTCAATTAAGCTGGAAGAGAGGCATCTAAACAAACACTCTCCTTCTAATATGCTCACCTAGAATATCTAGCTTTGCCTTGAGGGAGGGTTGGATTGCCCTGCTATTGACATTTAAACAGAGCCCTTGATTCTAAATTGTTGTTAGAAGTACCCTAAAGCAACATGAAACATCTGAAAAGAACATAACAGAAGCAGGGATGAGCAAAATTACCTCTCTCTCTCTCTCTCTCTCTCTCTCTTAATCCAAGCTCCTGGATAATGAAATGCCCTGCTTGATGCCTCTCAAGAGTTACTTCATGGATTTAGGCTGATGCTTTGTCATACAAGCAGCAGCTGATCTGCTTTTTTCCCCTAACATTTCACCCTTGCTATATCACTGAATCAGTATCTGATGAGTTCAAAGCTGTACACAACACCCCCAGTTCCCCCACCCCTTAAGAAAGCAGACAAACCCCACTATGTTTGCAATACACATTCCTAGGTAATAACAAGATGCACAAAATCAAAACTTCATAGATTAAAAACAAACAAACAAAACAACTTACTGAACTATTTGCCTCCTCCAGCAGTGTTCTGTACCAGCTATTAACAACAAGAAGGGAATTTCCTCCTGCTCAGACTATTCTTGAAATAGACTGCTGCAAGTCTTCCTTTCCAACCTCAGCCTTCAACAGCAAAAGGAAGCAACTCTCAATCTACAGGCAGGAACAACCTCATGAATTGAAAAAAACAAACCAAACCAAACCACCAAACAAAACGAAACCCCAAACAAAAAAAAACCCAAACCAAACCAGCAACCTCCCTCTCAAAATTTTGGCTACCAGTCTATTAAAGGTCAAGATAGCCATTTAAGAAAGAAGACCTGCATGAGCTGCTTTAAATGACTTCCCACTGCAGAAACCTAAATGACAGCATAATGCACACTTGCCTTGCCTTTCAAGTCCGGAAAGATCTTTGTTAGGATGACTTAGAGCAAGGAAATAAGTTTTCACTCACTCTGCCTGTGTATTTTCATAAGCCAAGCTTGTAAATAAACCAGTGACACTTCTTGGAGGGCAAGAGTGGGCAGATTGCCTTTGCTTTGGACATCAAATGGAAATTTCTACATCACCCCCACTAGCCCTCCCACCCCCACACAGCTGGGCCAACAGAAAACAGAACAACAAAAAGGCTTAGGTGGTAAGGGCCTCCTGACAGCTTCACTCCAAGTAGCATCACCAATAGGCAAGGAAAGGGTAAAATATTTACCAAGTGGCTGTATAAACGTGCACTCCTTAGCATGAACAACTTGGTTTCAAAGATCTCAGTTAAATAGAAGACGAATCAATAGCAAAGTTATATGGTAGACCCTGAGATCAAGACTGTCTACAGCAGTGATGGAAGGTGGGCATTAGCCCACTTGTCAGTCTGCTGAGTAACTGGGAGAACACAGAGGTCCTTCATTTGGGGGCTCTCTTTGGGCTTGTGGATTTGTTTTAAAATTACAGCATTCTCTGCCTCTCTGTTTCCTCAGCCTGGACAAGACCCTCTCCTCTAAGGCTGAGGAAAGGGATGTTGCATAACAGCTCCTCAGGCTGCCCCTTAGAGATCCTTCTGCATCGTTAAGAGAGACTGGTGCTGCATGCCCAGCTAAAACAGCCTCAGCATCACTTACAATCTCCAGAAGGCTGGAGAGAGTCATCCCTGTGCAGCCCATGCCTTTGTCCTCGGAGCTGATAATGAAGCTTGAAAGCTCTGCTGTGCTATGAGCACTTTCAGCATTGACACAACCTTCCCAGGGCTCCTCCACAGAGACTGTGTTGACAAAAAACGTTCTCCGCGCGATTTTCGGTAGCACTGGGTGGGTAACCACAGGCACCCTCAGTATGTCATGCCACTGCTAGATTTACCTCTCCCTTACTCCTAGCTTTTCCAGCCTTGGTATAGACCAGAGAAACAGAGATGTAGCCTTTAAACATTTCTATGTGAGACAGATGAATCACAGAATCAACCAGGCTGGAAAAGACCTCTAAGATCATCAAGTACAACCTATCACCTGACACCTTCTAATTAACTAACCCACGGCACCAAGTGCCTCATGCAGCCTCCTTTTAAACACCTCCCGGGATGGAGACTCCACCACCTCCCCGGGCAGCCCATTCCAATGCCAATCACTCTTGCTGTGAAGAACTTCTTCCTAACATCCAGCCTGAACCTGCCCTGGCACAGTTTGAGGCTGTGTCCTCTTCTTCTGTCCCTGGGAAAAGAGACCAACCCCACCTGGCTACAACTTCTCTTCGGGTCATTGTAGAGAGTCATAACAGAGAATTGTAACAGTACAACAGAATCATCACCTTCCATTAGGACCAAGAGACAAAGAATAGCCCTTCCTGAGGACATACCTTCCCCTGTCTCAAATCATAGATCCCCAGAATGCATCAGGTTGGAAGGAACCCTTGAAGGTCACCTTATCCACTCCACCCTGCAGCAAGCAGGGACATAACCAACCAGATCAGGTTGCTCAGGGCCCCATCAAGTTTGACCATGAATGTCTCCAGGATTGAGGCCTCCACCATGTCTCTGGGCAACCTGTTCCACTATTTCACTACCCTTATTGTGAAGAACTTCCCCCTAATATCCAAAGATCAATTTAGGACAGTTCAATTCATCATCAGGAAGGCCACAATGTTCTGGACTTCTCTATGGGACATTTATTTGCCCTAGGAGCAGCCCAGGCTGCTCATTTAGGTGTTGGAAGTTAGATGATCAAAAGTCATTGTGAAGAACTTCCTCCTAATGTCCAAAGATCAATTTAGGACAATTCAATTCATCATCAGGAAGGCCACAATGTTCTGGACTTCTCTATGGGACATTTATTTGCCCTAGGAGCAGCCCAGGCTGCTCATTTAGGTGTTGGAAGTTCGACAGTCAAAAGTCATCTCTGAAAATAACAGACTAAACCAGGATTCATCCCTGCCTCAAAGCCTCAATGTGACAAAATGGCTTTTCACAATAAAGAAATGAAAATTATGGACAGATGCTGCAGCAGTGCAGAAGAATGACCACAAACTGCAAACAGAGCCCTGGGAAAACAAAGCGTGCAGGAAATCCAGAAAGAACAGTGTTGAGGTCAACGTGACAAAGGAAGAGAGCTGAAACTGAAAGATACTCTCTGTTGGGAAGAGTATGAAGAAACACAGGGGAAATAGTTCCACAAGTTACCTGGCAAAGAAATCCTCCACCAAGGAGGAGATGAAGCTGAGCATGCTTCTGGGAGAAATGGAGAGAGAGGTCTGCTGGCTTGTGGCTGCCTACCATCTGCTCAGCACTGAGTGCTCCTACCATACAGGCAGAAGGTATGAAAACACCACCAATATACTGAAATCCTGCCCTGGGGAAGCACTGTCATTAATGCTGGCAATGCCTGCACCTCCCAAAAGGCCAAGAAAATTTGTTACAGATCTATTCAGGTGATGGTGATTTGTATTTCACATCAGAACAAGGAGTGTCATCTCACAAGAATTAGGTTTCCATAATCCAGGGTCCTCTAAGTACCAGACCAAATGCTAGCAGACACTTTCCCAGCAGTGGTTCCCAGAGTCCCAAGCTCCAAAGGGCTTGTTGCAGGTTAACTCAGGGCTTTGCAAAACTGAAATATCATTTTAGCATCACTGAGGGGGCACAGAGAGTGCTGCTGGCCTGCCAACACCCACAGCCCTCCCCTCTCCTTGGAAAAGAGGCAGGACTCAGTAAAGGGCTTCATCCACAGTTTGCATGAGGCTGTGATTTGACAGTGAAGCTGAGGGACTTGGTTTAGCACCAGCCTTGGTGGAGCTGGATAATGGCTGGACTTGATTTGAGCCACATCCCTCAGCACCACATCTCTGCCTCTTTGAAACACTTCTGGGGATGGGGTTTCAGCCATCTCCCTGGGGAGCCTGTTCCAGTGGTTGAGAACCCTCAGGTTGTTCTCTTGGAGTTAAGGCACTTAAAACACACCATGGGTGGGAGCTATCTGCTATCACTACCTCTCTGCCCATGCTGGACGCTTTGGCATTGCAAGAGGCAAGCAGCAGATCTGATCCAGAAGGCATGGACATTACTCAGAGGTAGAGACTCAATGTAAAAGGCTTCTGAAGGCCAGAGAGAGTGCTCACTCTTGTGTCCTCAAAAGGAAGTTTCTGGGATTACAACCTTTTTAGAGTCATTTGAGTTAAACTCTTGCTCTGATCTGGCTGCACCCCCGCAATGGCCAAGGACAAAATAAAACCACTACTAAACAGCACAGGAGATGCACAGCACTTGGAGCCCCTCTGACAAAGGAAGGAAGGAACAAACCTATAACTTTGGGGCCCCATAGGACAGGATAAAGAGAACTCCATCAGTGAGTTCAAGAGTAAGCCAAAACCAAAACCTGCTTTAGACTAGTGACAGCTGAAGGAGGACAAAATGTCAGAGAGGTGGGAGGCTGGGAAGCTGATTCATTAAAACCCAGTTACACAAAAATTCATTACAGTGGAAAAAAGAAAAAGATCATCCTTCTAAAGGCACACAACTGTTAGGAAGGTGTTTCTGTAACATTATTGCTGCTCTGCTGTGGCACCCTGTTAAAAATGAGGAAAACATGGACTTGTAGGAGGAATGATCCAATGCATGATCCAAAAATACAGGTTACAGATAAAGAAGTGGTTACTGAAACCTCCAGAAAATGCATAGACATGACAGGAATTGGAATAGCATGGCAGAATGGATACCAAAATGGACCCCTGAAAGACAGTAACAAGAGATGTGACCTCTGGAAACATAACAGAAGGTGTGCAGGGAATGGGGGATATTGATGTACAGAACTGCAACATCCTGAAATTGAGGAGTGGCGAAGAGGCTGAATGTCTAATGGTAATTAAAATCAATATTGTAACTCCAGGTGTGCCAGGTCTGAGATGGATTAGAATGAGGACTTCTAATCTATCTTCTTGAGTATTTCTCTCTCAACCAAGTGCACACAGCACAGCAGAGAAAAAGGCAGAGTCCCTAAAATACAGAGCTAGTCTGAAACCAGTAAGGGTTGGCCAGGGAGGAAAGACAGCCAGGTGAAGCCACCTGACTGGTGGATGTCTGCACACCTTGGAGGAGGCACTCACAGCTATGGAGAGTTTTCACAGAATCCATTTGGTTGGAAGGGACCCTCAAAAGTCATCTTGTCCAACCTTCCTGCAGTCAGCAGGGACACCTCCAACTAGATCAGGGTGCTCAGGGCCACATCAAGTTTGACCTTGAACATCTCCAGGATGCCTCAAACATACCACAACCCCAGACTATCCTACCTACCCAGCTGCAAAAGCCAGTCTGGGCTGGAAGTTTGCAGTGCTGTTACACCCATACTCAGAGTGTTGCAGATATTCAGCACTCAGAGCCTTGCATTTACCTCACGTGTGCACAAAAATACAATTTGAAAATGCATGGCTCCAATGATGCTGTGCTCTTTTGCCTTTTTTACTACAAAACTAAGGAAAAAAAACTCCAAAACCCAAAAAACCAAACCAAAACAAAACCAAAACCCCCACCCAGAAACACTTCATCAGACTTTGGAGGCAGAATACTTCATCAGTCTTTGGAGGCAGATGTCAGAGAAAGCAACTCAAGCCTTCAAGGCAGCACTGGCAAGAAGTGAAGGAAGAAGCGGCCACAAACACCTAAAAATAGAAAGTCCAGTAGGAAGTTCCCCTCACAGAGATTTAATCTGCTATTGTGCTCAGATCCTGGCACTAGGAGTTAAAACCTCCAAGAAGCTATCATCTTTAATACATCATCTCCTTCCTACTGTTCTTTAAAGCAAAGGAGCTGATTAAACATCCTGCCACACTCTGGTAACCTTAACAGAGCCTTTCTTCATTCCACACTGCAAAAGGTCAGGCACATGTTAAATTGCTCTTCTTTGTGTGAATTTACACTCAGCACAGGACTAAGTCAACAAGAGTTGTACTTCTGGGCTGTCCAACAAACCAAGCACTCAGAAGTGGCATTCCAACCTTCCTCACTCTTGTAAAGCACCTGGATGCTACATTTGCTTAGTGAAGCTCCAGATGGAGTAGCATGGTTTGGCTTACTGGGCTGTGAGCATCCCTTAAAGCACTGGAAAAAGGCAAACTCCATTCCTCTCATTTTGCAAAGCAGGGAAGGACCTTAAAAGGTTATGGTTTTGTACCTCCTTAAAATGTTAGGTTTAACATCCAGAAGTTGCAAGACTCTCAATGAAGAGAATAAACCTAGCAACATAAATGTGAAAAGATCAGACATCTGGCACATGACAGCATTTATATTCTCTCAGAACTGACCCTACTCCGTAACACCTCTGCAAACAGCTGAACTACTCACTGCAAAAAGATCATTTCTATCCAGCTGCCAGAATCCTATTTACCAATAAGCATAAAAAAAAGAATCATAGAATTGTTCGGGTTGGAAAACAATCATCAAGTCCATCCTTCAAGATCATCAAGTCCAACCATCAATCCAACACCACCATGGCCACTGAACCATGGCCCAGAGTGCCATGTCCACACGTTTCTTAAACATCTCCAGGGACAGTGACTCCACCACCTCCTTGGGTAGCCTATTCCAAACCTGTCTGGTTTTAATTTGAGGAGACATACAAAACCTTTAACCTCTCCCTCCCTCCTCTTCAGGCTTTAAAGGACTGAGAGGTGCCATGCTTTGGTGCACAGTCAGGTTGTCCCCTTGGTGTGTGTGACAGTATGAAAAGGACAGGCAAATTTTTACACAGTTAATAATGCACAGTGAACTCCTGATGACAGAGGAAGCACAGACCCCATTCTTACAGGATAAAAGGGCAATCAATATATTGCAATCCAAACACTCTCACATACTGACCTGACATTTGCATCTGCTAACCTTCAACTATAACAATGCAACATTAATATTCTATTAATAGAGTGATTATATAGGATTTCCTTTCATTAATACACAAAGAAAACAATTCTCTATTGCGAATCAATTGGCCAAGATACTGCTGGAATATCATAGAATCAGCCAGGCTGGAAGAGACCNGGTCCCTTTCTGCCTGGCTGCTCTCCAGCCACTCTGTCCCCATCCTCTAGTGCTGCTTGGGGTTGTTGTGGCCAAGGTGTAGAACCCTGCACTTAGCCTTGTTAAATCTCATCCCATTGGCCTCTGCCCACCCATCCAGCCTGTCCAGGTCCCTCTGCAGAGCCCTCCTACCCTCCAACAGATCCACACCTGCTCCTAACTTGGTGTCATCTGCAGACTTACTGGTGCTGGACTCAATCCCCTGGTCCAGATCATCAATAAAGATATTGAACAGGATCAGGCCCAGTACTGATCCCTGGAGGACACCACCAGTGACAGCTGCCAGTCCCTCATTGCTTCTTAAAAAGATGCAGAGAGCTCCATCTGTGCTGCCTCACTGCCTTTGATGCCGGGCAATGCACACATCCACTGACCAGAGAAACCAGGCAGATGCGCAGCAAGCATGAGGAGGTTTGGTGTAGCTACCTCAGCATGAGAATGCTGAGGGTCTGTAAGAGACCACCAAAAGGCAAACACCTTTCCAGAGGTGCTGAGTAAGAAGGGAGCAACCCAAAGTCTGCTTTCATGCAGCCACAGCTGCTGGGAAGACAAGGAACCACCAGTGCAAGAAGGATCAACCTAGCTTATGCACCTTGTTCCCACTCAGCATCACTGTGTTTTGCTTCAGCATGGAAGGGAAATTATTATTATTTTTAATTATTTATTTATTCTGGGTTCCCAACACATAAGCCCTAGTTTTCTGAACTTTAAGCTGGCTTTAGGTGGCAATGTCACTGCAGGAAGACATCCTTCCTTCCTTCCTTCAGCTGCTCACTTCCACAAACTTCTGCACAGCCACACACCGAACTGTGGAAGAGTCATGGAACTGACCTTGCTGTAACTAACCTTTTTTAAAAAAAAAACAACTCCAAAATTACCTCTTTTTATTATTTTTCTGGGTTGGTGGTTTCACTGCAAAACATAACTCACACTGAGATGCTGTTAGAAAGGAGGAAATGATTAATTGGAAGCTGGGTTCGACACTAAAGTTGTAAACTGGTAAGAATATTACTCCACATACTTTATTGGAGAGCTAAGCTAACCATAGTTTTCCCCACCAACTCCAGTGGCCTTTTAAGCTTTTAAGTTAATTTAAAATTTCTTTGGTATTGTACCTGTTGGGGACACTTAGCTGTGCTGAATGTAAGGCACAGAAGATAATTACCTTGCTCAATTTGGCAGATGTAGCCTATAGATATGTCTTGTCTAATCTGAAAAGCAAAGTGGTCCTAGACATGCAGAACTCCTGCTCCCCACAAAAATGTAACTACTTCTGGTGCAGCACATGGCAGCAACCCTGTTTTCCAGCAGAAGAACGAAGAGCAAGTCCTCCCCATGAGACTGAAGAGAGATTGATCCCACAAAGGCAAGCAACACATCACTACCCACACCGGAACCAAGGCAGGACAACGGCGCTTGAGCTTTATGGGAACATCCACAGTGAGGGGTCAGGGATTTGATCTGATGTCCAAGCAAAATGCCAGTTACAGTTTGTGCAATGCCATCAGACTGACACAGCAGTTCTGCTGAGAAACTATTAATTTAATGTTATGGAAGCAAAATATCCAAGCTAGGAGTTTCTATTATACTTGAAGCCTTTGACCCTGGTTTATCCTGGAGTTCAAGCCCTGATAATCTATGTGCTTGAAGCTCATCTTGGTGGATAATGGAAAAATTCTGCTCCATTTCCTCTGGGGCTTCATGCTCATTAGTCACAGCATACCAATTAAAAGCTTTGTTGGAAAACCAGAGGAATGTGACACAGCACATGTACAGACCGGGAAGCCTCATTCAGCTCCACCATGGCTGAATGGCTCTGTATGGAGAGCCAAGCATCGCATTAGCAGGTCGTGTGCATCAGCACGCAAGGACAACAAAAGACCTGCAAGAATTTTGAAGTCAGCACTCTCCCCTAAGCACAGGATTTTCCTTTGGTTACAGTATGGTGCACAGCCTCCACCTTCCTCCTCCCCACAGCTAGTGCAAAATGCGTTAAAAGTGATGTTCTCCTGCATGGTTACTCTGGCAGTGCTCTCGCAGGAAACCACTGCGCACCACCGACCAGGTTCTTTTTTTGCTAACTATCAGAGGTGAAGCTGGGGTTAGTGCCCTGGCAAGCTGCTTCTCAACTAGAATAACAGCCATTTTCCAAAGGGATTACTGCCCCTGTGAGCCACTGTCAACTATCTGTAACAACACTTCTCAATTAAGGGGAGAATAAGACTCAGCGTCTGCGCTTTGATCATGCAGTTAATAACCGATGCTGCCTCAATCAAAACAAAAGCAGCGTTTAATATGCATTTTTGTCTTACCACTCTGTGTTACATCAGTCAGTACAAAGCTCAAAAAAAATAATGGTCAGCTAGAGGTGCAAAAAAAAAAAAAAAAGAAAAAAAAAAGCAGCATTTAATTACATGCTGTTAACCCTTAATTCTAGTCCAGCATTTTCCCTGCAGCGAACAAAGCTGCTCCCAGGAAGTTTTAGGGTTAACAGCTCCCACGGACAGCAGCTCTGAACCAGGCAGAGGCAATAGCTCTGCCTTTCAACTCAGATTTCCATTTCTCCACTTCATATGCAGTTAAACGGTGGTGGTTAGCATATTTCTTATATTGCAGACAGAATACTGTGTAAAATATTCTGCGGCTGACAGGGATGATCACATTATGAAAACTGAAGCATGAGTGATGCATCACAGAGGAGAAGACATTTGGGGAGGATTAGAAGGTCTTAGAGCCACTTGGAAGGACCTTTGGAGAGGCATCTGGGACACACCAGAGCAAAGCCCTTGTCAAGGACAGAAAACTTCTTTGCCTGCACCATGCCTGCATCAGCTCATGCCTCACTGAAGTCCATGCTATCACTGAGCACATTGCTTGCCCCAGTCTGCCACCTCCCCACTCCCACCCACCTCTGTGCTTGCTCAGACCACTGGCTCAAGGAACCCACCCAGTGAAAAACTAACCAATTAAATAAAAGCCAGAATAAGCAGATCTAGTTGGGCCAACTACTAACATTAAGTTAGTGGCTGGACAGTAACAGTCCCCCTGTGACCAGCTCCAGCAGTGACACATCTGCACTGGGATCCCATTTGCTCACACAGCTATGGAAGCTCTCATGCCCCAGTGGGCACCACAACTTCCCTACAAAGGGTCTGGCCAAAAGCTCAGTGGATTTTATTCCTTCTTCAACACAGTGGGAATGTTGCTTTTACTCTGCCCTTCTCTCCAGCACATCCCTACATCCTTCACCCTCAGCAATGGTTACCCACCTACTGGGGTCATCAACCAAGGTGGTGGGGACAACCTCAGCACCTCTGCAGCCCCGATCTACTCCAGGGATTTGGGCTCTGGCAAGGACAAGGAGAAGTAATCTTGTGCTTCCTAACCTGGTCATCCCTGAGAATTGTTGGCTATGGGCCTCGGTCCCACCAAGCATAGGAAGAAGCCAAATTTGTCTCTTAGGATCTCCCTCTTAGAAAAATCTTAACTCACTCTCCTTTCTTTCTGCCTCAAAGTAATTGTGGTTGAATTTGAGAGCACCTCAACTAAATAAGTTGCTCATACTGCAAGAAGAAAATGTCTACTCCTATTTTATGCATCTCCACTACCAGAAGAGATGCACCGAAGGGGGTCTCAGCTGGGCTGAGGGGACTCCTTGGGGCTGGGCTGAAACCACATCCACCACCACAGAGCACAGCCCCACCATGCTTCAGGCGCTGCCCACCTTGGCTGTGTTCCACACAATGAGCATCAGGGAGGATCTCATGACAGCTTGTGTAGAGGATGGCATCTCCTTCCTCCCCTAGTGTCAGAGCAAAGCCAGTTCAGAGGGAAGCTCAGCAAGGTAAAATAAGTTAACAGGATGAGTCCTTGTCTTGCCCCAGACCCTCCAAGTGACACTCTAAGAAAAGCAGTCATTCTCCTCACATGTAGACCTGATGCAAAGCTGCTCAGTTGTGCATTTAGTGAAAGACCTTCACTAAATGCACCAAAACAAGATGAAAAACAAAATGACCAATAGCTAACTTCATTCTATGAATTCAAAGAACAGGATTAAAGATGCTCAGAATTCCTACTTTTTTCCCCTGCCAGTTTTCAGAAAGCTTTTATTACAAATCCCCATCCTCCTAGGGAGATGTGAGGGGGAGACAGGGTAGGAACTCTCAAAAATATTCTCTGGTTAAGAGTTCCTGAGCTCAGCACATCCCTGTCCCCAGGGAAAGCCAAAACAAATTTTGGGCTCTTCATTTCTCTTGTATTTTTGAGCATTTAAGTTACAGGAAAGTAATATTTCCACATTTTGTATTTTGGATCTCTAATGTCAAGATTCTTTTTGCTTTTCCTGAAATCAGAGGTTTCAACTCACTTTTATGATCCCAGGAGCTACAACACCAAGAAAGCCAAATGCAGAAAAAAGACATGAGAGGGGCNCCTTGCCCTGCTGCCCACACTGCTCTTGCTGCAGCCCAGCACACAGTTGCTGTCTGGGCTGCACTCACACTGCAGGCTCATGTTGAGCTTTTCATCATGGTTTTTCTGTCATGATCAAAAATGGCCTACTTGAAACAATACATTTATGTGTTCATAGTCATATTAAAAGAAAACAAGAAGAAAGAAATAATAATAACTAAAAAATATTCCTTGTCCAAAGATCTGTGACTGTGATCAAGGCTGATGGCTGCTAGCACCCCATACTAATGTTAAATAGTTGCAGGAAGAACATTTTCTCTTTATGTTCAGCAGGGTAGGTCACACAAAGTCCCCCACTAAAGCCAAGAATCAGCTCTTTTATTACTCTCATTTTTCACATTGCCTTCCCACTTTGTGTTTGATGGATGCAGCTGCAAGTAAAAGTTAGACCACTGCCTGGAGATAGCTGTAGTCTCATATTCCACGACACATTAAGCACATCCTCGTTTCAAATGCCATTTTATGTTAGTGGGAGCCAAAATAATTCAAAACACTACCAGTATGTGCCTATCCCTCTAATCACCTACTTAATGAAAGAGTGGAAAGAAATTATTCAGGAATGAGTGGAACAGAAATAAAGGAGAAAATATTTTGGTTCAGATATCTGCCTGCAGCTCATATCCAAAATAATAATAATAATAATAATAACAATAACAATAATACTAATAACAATAATAATAATAATAACAACAACAATAACAACAACAATAATAATCAACTAATAAAACACCCAAAAATAGACAAGTTGAAGTAAAACATTTTCATCACCAGACAGGTGAAAAAAAGTCATAACTTAGCCATTTTCATCATCAGAGGAGTGAAAAATCAGTCTCAGTATGTAAACCCCCAAATAACTGATGAATTGGTAAGAGAATTCTTTCCTGTGGAGGGAAAGTGCTTCACATTTTGTTTACAGTAGCAGAAGTCCACAGGAAAAGTCCTTACTTGCAATTTTCTTGTTCAAATAATCCAGAGCTTCCAGCTTGTAAACAAACAGAAAGCACCTGAGAGTTACTTTGCTTGGTTTCTTTTCCTTAAGGGGCAGGGAAATCTTTTGAACTTCTTCACATCCCATTTCTCATCACAGCCCATTCTATGTTAAAATTTATTATTAAGGGGGAGGGGGAAAAATGCGTGGATTAAAAGTACAGATCTGCCTGATGGACAAAAATCTCTCTAATAGGTAAAAATCTAACAGAGCAGACTCGCTCTGTGCTTGGCCAGGTGATTCCTCCTCCCAGGGACATTCATTGTCGCCCAGCCCATGGCGTGTTACAGCAGCGGGAGGACCTCTGAAGGTAAAGGAGACAGGCTCTGAAGCTGTGTGTGCTGAAGGATTCCCTGCTGTGGCCTCGTTGATGAGGCACAGGTTCAGGGGGTGAGGAGCTGACTGGCTGAGGATGTCCGTTCACAGGCACCCAGAGCTGGAGCACAGCAGTGGAGGATGCACCATCCTTCTTGTCCTACCCCAGTGAGCAGAGCCTGTCCCCCCCTCCTGACCCCCAGCCCTCAGATATTTATAAACATTGATTAAATCCCCTCTCAGACTTCTCTCCTCCAGACTAAGCAGCCCCAGGTCCCTCAGCCTCTCCTCATCAGGCAGTGCTCCAGTATCCTACTCATCCTCATAGCCCTCTGCTGGACCCTCTCCCGCCGATCCTTGTCCCTCTTAAACTGGGGCGCCCAAACCTGCATGCAGTGCTCAGGGTGAGGTCTCACCAGGGCAGAGCAGAGGTGGAGGAGAACCACTCACAAATGATGCTCATCCCTAACACCAAAGGGACATTTGCTACCCTCTAACGTTTTCCACCTTGGCATCTTTGACTTTTCTAATTACATTTTTGGTTCATAGAAACACATAAATGTGTTTGTTTGGCACCCAGAGCCTGTGCTCAGCTGCTTTCTCCCCTTCTTCCTTGTCCACAGACACTCATCCTTCTCTTCTACCTTTATCTGAGATAAGCAGCTTCACCTTACACACATGGTACCTTGCCAAACCACCATCTGGAAAATTAATTCCTGAAAGCATTTTTCCCCCCCCCTCCCTCTCTCCCATTACAAAACTGTTTCTGATTCAGGAGAAGAGATGCTTCACTCTGCAAACAGAAGAGGCACTGCCTGCTCTGGCACTTAGGAGCATTTCTCTTCTCTTCTCTTCCAAAGGAAAGCTGCACACAGCCCAGCACAGGACTCATTCCTATTGCTGAAGTATGATGGCCTGGGAGGAGCAGGAGATGAGGTTTCTGCAGGCATTGCCAAACACTTCAGGAGGGCCTTCTTCCATTCTCCAGGGTTTGCAATGCCAGTCTGCCCATTTGCAAAGAAAGGGAATTCTTACCACTCACTATGATTAACTTTTAAATGCTTTCCCCTTTTAGTTTGGATGGGGTTGAAATCACACACAAAAGCCTGTCCTTCACCTGCAGTTGTACAAGCCAGGGGAAAATCTGACCTGCCAATACACAGCACAGTGGAATCATAGAACGGTAAGGTTGGAAGGGACCTCAAAGATCATCTAGTTCCAACCCCCTGNGCAGCCCTCTGAGCATCTTCAGATGGAAACCCTTCCAAGGTTCTGTCCTGAAGGAGCTTGTCCCACCATCCCACACAGCATCCCACCTCTGTGCAAGAATCAGTAATTCTCCTCTTGAGGAGTCACATAAATCCCCATCCCCTCTAACATTTTCAAAGGTTCCTTCTCCACTTCTAGGGTGTCACACACATGCTCCACTGCTTCTTGACTGCCCAGTCACAGATGGACAAGGACACAGATAGATTCCAGCCAGACATTTGGATTGCTCTCAAGAGCAAACAGTTTTGTATTATGCAAGAGCAGGGAGAAAACAACAAAACACCTACACTTCATACACCTTATTTTAAGAAAGATGTGGTCTTTTGGCCTCCACAGCAGTGAACCTGACTGTGTCATTTTTATAGCTATGGACTTGGCCATCAAACAAGCTTTAACTTTTCACCCCCAGGACCTTGTTCACTCACTCTCAGTGCATCCAGACACGCAGAGTGGTCCATAACACAAAGAAATACAAGGGAAACAGTAATGATTGAAGGAAAAAAATGTACATAAAGAATAGAAGAAACAGCAAAACCTGAAGCCAGAGGCAGTGCTCAAGCACAAGGAAATAAAAGCCTTTTATTTCTTCCTGGGGAGCAAAAGGAAAGCAGAGAGAGGGTAGAGGCAAGAGTAAGACAAAGCAAAGCTAAGGGAAAGAAAAACATGACAACAGCAAATAGGAAGCTGACTTTTTAATCTTGAGTACAAGACAAACTTTGACAGTCTGTGACATGTGCAACTACAGATTTTATTATACGAGCCCTATTTTCACAGGGTGATGCTGAGCTGGGTACTCCACTGGTACTATTTTCTACTCCTGAGACTCAGCTGTTCAGGGGTAAGTCATATTTCATATCTAGGCAGCAGACAACATTGGGAAGCTGTAAATGCAGACAGCAAAGACAGGACCTGACTTTGCTTATGTTGGCAACTGCATTACCTAAAGAAAACTTACATAACTTCATCGGAGCTCAAATCAACAAGCAAATAGCAAAGCTGGCTACTACAGCTTGCTAAAGCAGGACTGCTTCTATTTATATATCCCAAAAAGGAAATGCAAATCTTTAGCTGTCCTTTCTCCATTGCTTTAGGGGGCTTTTTAAACAACAAAAAAATAGAACATGGAACTTCCGCTGTCCCACTTTCAAAGTTGGAGCTCTGCAGCACATCTCCCTGTACTGATTACTCTCCCCAGCATCTCTCAGTAATTGAAGCAAAGAGAAGAGGATTGAAGCTTTGATATTGACTGGCAAATTTCAAATAGTTTGGGTAAACAACACCCCCCTCTCCCCCCCCAAGTTTAAAATGAATATTCAGATTGTTTTGTTCCGCAGCACGGTCTGCAAATTGAGGCTAGAAATCTCAGATGATAGCTATCTCAGATCTCCTCCAGATCCTCTGCATGCCCTAGTTATGTCTGAGCAGGAAACAGCACAAAAACACCAACATCTCTAGCTGGGAAATGCAGAGAGAGATCTGAATGCTCAAAATGAAAAATAGTAGGAAAATCCCAAACTTGCAAATAGTCTTGCTCTGTGTTGGGCTCATTCCCATTCCACCTACATTTCTGAACTAGTTCATCATCTCTAACTCCTGAAACAGAAATAGGCACTCTCCCACCTGCAGCACTTTCCACTGGTGACTCATCATTGCCCTCCAGAGACAACCCTTCCCCCTGTGCATACGCCCACTGGTGACCTTGCAGAGAGAGGAAGAATAATGCAATCAGGGACACCATCAGATCAAGTTCTACATCCCTTCAGGGGTTGAACATCTGCCTTGAGCGGAGGTCACTTTCCCCCTGCCTGGGTATTGCTGAAGGGCCAAGCTAGCAGGTGTGGGAGCAACTTCCCCCCACCAAGGCTCTACACCAGATTCCCATCTCAGCTGCACCATCATAACTGAGCTGAAATCAATGAAAGTGCACAGATGTAGCCAAAAGTTAACTGTGAGAAGCAGGAGTACCCACTCACAGAGAAAGCTGCTTCTTAACTCTTCTCCCAAGTAACAAGTGGCAGGACAAGAGGAAGTGGCCTCAAACTGCACCAGAGGAGGTTTAGGTTGGATATTAGGAAAAAGTTTATTTTCCGCAAGAGTGGAACAGGCTGCCCAGGGAGGTGGTGCAGTTACCATGCCTGGAGGTGTTCAAGAAACCTGTGGACATGGCACTTAGGGACATGGTTTAGTGGGCGTGGTGGTGCTGGGTTGAAGTTGGCCTTGCTGATCTTAGAGGTCTTTTCCAACCAAACCAACTCCAGGATTCTGTGAACACACCAGGATAAAAACAGCATAGCAGGGGGAAGAGCTCAGGACTGGCTCCTACCCTGTAGTTGTTATCATCATTTACTTGAAATGAATTGGAAATAAAAATCAATCCAAACACTTCATCCAGCACTGTGCTCCCAGGAAACATCACTGTGCCATTATCTTTACCCTGAGAAGGCTTCCACCAACCACCACCTCCAAGCACAAACATTTTGGCAGAGGGAGCAAGCAGCCAGCTCACCACCGCAGCTGATGGTTTGGTTTGGCTGGCCTGGCTGTGACTTCCACATTTCACAAAACCAACAAACAATTTATGCTCTTTCAGGTACATATCTCTCCCATCTCAATGGGACCTAGTTCCTTCAAGGTGAAAAAGGAAAGACCCTCCCAAAAAATATCTGAATAACTAAAGCAACATTATACGGAAGGCTGCCAATATTCTCCTGTGCGGAGAAGGAGAAGCTGCATTCCCCTGCCAGACCAAATGCCACCTCCAGCAGAAACCTTCCCCTCTTCCTCGCTGACAGGATGACATTACACAGCACTGCACTAAGCCTCTTTTATTCCATTTGTGTTTTTTTTTTAATCAGGCTATAAAAATAATCAGCTCAACTACTCATACTAATCATAGAAATATTAATACGAGACTCACCGACTACTCCTTCGCTGGGAGGTTTGCTTCTCTTATGCTAAATATGAGAGCCATAAACTTTTATGCTTCCTATAAGTTGCAAGAAATTGTGTTTTACTGCAGGGAGGCTAACATAAAAAATAATTACTGTTATAAACATACAGCAAAATACAGCCAAGCTTGGCACACAGAAAGCTTTTATGTGAAACATTTAGCACGACGGCAGCAGATGTGGCAGAGTTTTGCTCCTGTCAGCTGGACAGTATAAAAATTGCTTTTGCCAAAATAAAGGGGGGGAAAAATGCTCAAAATAGTGGGAGGTGTCCCTGCCTATGGCAGAGGGTTGGAACTAGATGATCTTTGAGGTCCCTTACAACCTTATCATTCTATGATTCTATACAAATAAAGTTTTCCTTTAACAAAACTATGCATGCAGTAAAAAGGGCTGGGATTAGGATGAGCCTCCCCAAATAAGCAAAATTCTGCTTACAAAGCAATTTTTAATATGCTATTTTTGGAGATGCCATAAATAAGTTCTTCTACTCTTCTGAATCATNAATCCATTCCTTGGAGGCACCACATCACATACAAATCCTTCATGATTTGATCAACACAGTTTCATCTAAAAATTAAGTCAGCTGTCTTGTCCCACCATGCCTCATATTTGGAAGCTGCCTAAGTTTCCACTCCATAGATTCTCAAGACCAGTNCCCTGTCCAACCTAGCCTAGAGCATCTTCAGAAGAAGCATCCACAGCCTCCCTGGGCAACCTGCTCCAGTGTCCCACTACCCTTATTGTAAAGAATTTCTTCGTAATGTCCAGTCTAAATCTCCCCTCCTCAAGTATAAATTCATTCCCCCTTTTCCTATCACTACAAGCTCTTGTAAAACTGCCCTCCCCAGCTCTCCTGCAACTCCCTTCAGATACCAGAAGGCCACTATAAGGTCTCCCTGGAGCTATCTCCAGGCTGAGCAACCTCAACTCTCTCAGCCTGTGCCCATAGGGAAGGTTCTCCAGCTCTCTGATCATCTTTGGGAGGCACCTCTCAATTTTCCTTTTTACAGAGTCAGAAAAAGTAATGATTTTAATCTCATAAAACAGCCTCTCCATTCCCCAAGGCATTTTAGAAACCTGCCTTGGCATCTAGTCCTGTTGGAACTCACTTTTCTTCAGTACATACGACCACACTGGCACAGAGATTTCTGTGTTACACCTAACACACACTTAAAAGAAAGCAGAATGAAGGCTTCCTTGCATTGGAAACACTTTCTCAGACTGCCAGATGTTAGATCATAGAATCAAAGAATTTTTTCAGTTGGAAGAGACATTTAAGGTCACTGAGTGCAACCATGATCCTAGCACCACCATGGCCATTAAACCATGTCCCCAAGTGCCATATCCACACATGTCCTGAACACCTCCAGGGACAATGACTCCACCACCTCTCTGGGCAGCCTGTTCCAATCCCTGACCACTCTTGCAGCAAAGAAATTGTTCCTAATCTCCAACCTAAACCTCCTCTGGCACCATTTCAGGCCACTTCCTCTCATTCTACCACCTGACAGTAGGGAGAAGAGACCAACCCCACCTCACTCCCACCTCCTTTAAGGGAGTTGCAGAGAGCAATGAAGTCTCCCCCTCAGCCTCCTCTTCTCCACGCTAATCAATCCCAACTCCTTAAGCTGCTTCTAATGAGATTTGTTCTCTAGACCCTTCACCAGCTTTGTTGCTCTTCAAATCTGTCCCTTTTCCACAAAGATATCACTTTGATGCCTTAATCAGGCTGTGATTAGCACTCTGGTGCCTGTCCAGCCTCTCCCCATGACCCTCCACTTCTGAGAGCAGCCTTTCATCCCTCTTCCACTGGTTTTCCAATTCATGCACTCATTCCATTTCCTCTACAGGAAACTCCTGTCTTTAGCTTAAATCTTCTGATAACCTGTGCCATCAAGATTATTTAAGTCCTGTTGCTTTTTGTGGTACAATCAGTAGCAGAAACATTAGGTTCAACTTGACCCATAATCAGTCTTTGGGAACCCCTTTGGTGACCTCCGCCTTGCCCTCCAGTTCCAATGTTGCCTCCAGTTAAGTTTTTCCTCTCCTACAACTCCTTCTTAATTCCTGTGTTAACAAATCTCCACTGAGCAGATGATAGACACAGTATTTGGTTGAAACCCATGTGGATTTGATGTATGATTACTTTTGATTAGAGAATTAGCTCAGCCTTAGCCATCTTCTCATTTAAAGCTATCAGCTTAGTCAGCTATGACCTTCTCATGGAGACCCTATGTTGTGTTTGAACTCATCTATCATGTTTGCTATCCTTTGTTTATTATTCCCATAAAACTCCTCAATTTATGGTAAAAGACTTTGCATACTACTGACATCACAGCAATGCTCTTTAAATGAGCATTTTCTTTTCTGTTTTTGGTTCAACTTAAGTATTATTTTTAATTTATTTCCCCCCACCCCCCAGGTAATACCCAGATGTTTATTAAAGGCACTCCCTGTTGGAACTGCAGCTATATTAAGCAAACTCGTGGATGTCAATTTGATGGTTTCTCCAGGTTTAAACAATTCCATAATTTAAGTTGTGCTTCCCCCTGGAGGTGAGAATCTCCATTTCTGCATAAGGAACTGCCCTGCCTTTGTCCCAGCTTTGAGAGCATCATTAAAATATGAGGAATGTCTCCTATCTATATCCAAAACTTATCCACCTCTATCACTGCTAATGGCAAAACTTTCTCCTTTCTCCACTGGTTGCTTTTTCTTTTTTTTATATATTTTTTTTTTCACTTTTTAGAATGTTTATTTTAAAACCTCCCCTGAAGTCATAATTAGGTGGACTCCTAGAAATTTGCAACTCAGTTCTTTAATTTAAGGGTGGCAGAGCACTGGAGCAGGCTGCCTGGAGAGGTGGTGGAGTCTCCATCTCTGGAGACACTCAAAACCCACCTGGATGTGTTTCTGGGTGGCCTTCTTTAGGTGAATCTGCCGTGGCAGGTATGCTGGTTTGAGGCTAATTGGAGTATTTTAATGAGAAAAAATAGATTATAGGCTGTGAAAAGCAAACAATGGTGATGTCTGCTTCACTCATGTATCACCTCATGATGTATAAAAGCAAGGACACAAACATAGCCAAGACAGTGTCTCTGTCTGTCAGTCTGTGTTTCTCTTCTGCTTGGATCTGTGTAACCCAACTAATCACTCTGCTTCTAACTCCCCTTGGTGATCTCCCAAACTCACCTTGCATGTAAGGCAGACTTTGGGATAAGGTAGAGGGGTGGAAAGAAGGTGGAAAGGTGGTTGGGAGCCCCTCCTGAGGACTCTGATTTCTGGGAGGGGCATTGTGTTTCTGTTGGAGTTGATAATCTCTGGAGGTCCCTTCCACCCCCTCCTATGCCAATGATTCTGTGATGCTGTTTTCTGATTTTTAAGATGGTCAATCCTCTCCCCATTTCTTGCAGACTTCTGCTTCATACTTGTTTTTAAAGGATTATTACTTATGCAGTGAAATGTGGGGATGTTTTCTACCATGTGTATCAGTTATCTATGTATATTAATTTCATTGCTCTTTGGAACCTTTGACTAAAGATGACATTCATGTCTGCTTCACATAGTAGCCCCTGCACTTTATACTCCAGATTAANCATTCTATGATTCTATAACTCCTGTCTGCAACTTCTCAGCTATTTGTCCTTCAGAAACCTTACAGACCTGTGGCAGCTTCTGAGTTGTTCTCTTCCTGTCCTTATTCCCATCCACCTCTGCCTTATTCTAAACACTACTTCAACAGAACTTTTATCTAAAGCTTTTCTTGCAGCTGTTTTACATTCCAGGAGGTTCTATTTTATCCCAGCTTCCCTTTTTCAAAGCTCCATACCTTAAATGTGCACAGACACCCAACCAAATCTGTTTGCCAACAGAAGCCTTCCCAAACACACTGGCATTTTTGGGATGCTACCTCTTTTCAGGTTGGCATAGATAGCCCCCAGGCTTCCAGGCAGCTGCCTGAATCCTTCCAGCCATGCACCAATGCTTCCACAACTCACATTGACCTCACCCAAACTCTCAGCCAGATGAGGCTGGATCCTTTCACATAGCTTTTTTTGTTTTTTTTTACCAGCAACAGGACTTGTTTTCTCCAGCTGGCTATTAACTAATAACAGTGTTCCTTTATCCACTTTGATAGTCTCATTTATCCAATTTTAATTTCCCTGTGCCCTTAAGGCTGCTACAGGCATCACGTGGGTCTCTCTTGCACCTTTTCCTGTATCCCATTTTATCAGTTTAAAAGTATTCTCATCAATCCCATAAAATGAGGAAGCTGCATGTTGTCTGCCCACTCACAATAACCTTATTTTGTTACTGACATATAATAATGAAACATGCCCAAACCTTTTTCATGGCACAGTTCAGTTCACATCTTTGTGCTCCTTCTTGAGATGCCAAGAGATCTGCTGGAGATCATCTCAGCTCTCACCTGTGCTGCTCCCCACCTTTTTACTAACACTCATGATCTGCACCGACAGGAGTCTCACAAAATCATCCATCACTCAAAATATTGTTTGTAAGAACTTTTCCTATGCATTTCCCCCCCCACCCCCCTTCTTTGTTTGTTTCAAATTCAGGTACTTCGTACCCTTGCAAGCAGCAAACTTTTTGCTCTCTGGATCCCCTTTGGTATTCCCATCTGTACTCTGCAGGTAATTCATAACGATGACAATCTAAACTCAAGGTGTGCTTTAATTTGTACTAGGCATCCATCTGACGTGCAGGAACTCAGCTGGATGCCTGTGCTCACATTTGTATTTTATTTCCTTATGAAATTTAATGCACCTAAGCCAGCTGGCAACAGGAGAGAACAACACTGAATAATTTTCAGACGCTGGGTCTATTAATACACAGCAAGTATTAACATTTTAATGCATTAACAATACCAACACAACAGATGCAGCCAAAAAAGTCCATCCTACTCACTTCTCTTTTTCATTATTTTGTCTTCAAGTCCAGTTACTGTCATTTGCCAGTACTGTCATAGAGTAGCCCAGACCTCAACCTCTCCCTTCAGGATAGTTTAGACTTTATCCAATGTAATTAGCTGTATGATCCCAAAGCCCTCTCTGATCTTGTTTCCCCAAAGCCTTAAGAATTCTGTGGTTTCTTTCTATGCTTAGGAGTCCCAGATTTTCCCTCCTTACCCACTAGGCAAATCTCTTCAGTAATCCTGTAAAACCCTCCAGAAACAATATCTCTTACTCCATCACCCAAACTAACCATCCAGCTCATGTTGCACTTGCAAACGTATGTACCCTCCAGGTTCCTCAAGCTGGGGCTAAGGAAGAAAATATCCTGCCTAGGCAGCATTTTACTGCACAGGTATCATTTTACCATTTCTGAAACAGTCACATTTTTCTACTACTCACTACCCAAAGCAAACCTGCTTTCAGATTTCCAAGCTATTTTGATCCACTGAACTGCAAATGCTAACTGTTGCATAAACTCAGCTATGTTCAAATACAGTCTGTGTGTGATTACATGGACAAAAATCTAGATTATCCCACTGCAATCAGACAGAGCAGTACAAAAGCACAAAAAGAGTGGGATTTTTAAATGGGAAATTTCTTCTTGCTAAATGCAGAGTCAAGATGTACAGCATCACAGTGGATGTAGCCCTGCATTTCCCCGTTTGGCTTTGATACTGTACTAAGAACATCCTGTGATTTATTTTCTGAGCCCTGAAATGTTTTCCTGCAAGCCAAAACTTCTAAGCTGTATGATTACACACAGATNAAGCACTTCTATGTCCCTCTTGAACTGGGGGGCCCAGAACTGGACACCTGTATGGTGTTCCAAAGTAGAACACCAAAACCTCCAATTCAGAAAGCAAATCACAAAGACCTCAGTGTGCACCCATTTGAAAAACATGACAATTCTTAAGCAGTTTAGTAATTTTGCCATTTCTAATGAATACCTTTCAAAAGTTCTATGCTTGGCAGCTGTGGCTGTGTACTGCTGGAACCACTGAAATATGTCTTAACAGTTCACAGTTCCATACATTTTGCTAACAGGACTTTAAGCTGCACTTCACCCCACCTTGATTCAATTCCCAGACATTTATATCTTACTAAAGATGATCCATTTCATGGTGAATGTCAAGCCTTGGGCAGACCTTTGGAGTCCTGCCAGAGTCAGGAATAAACAGCTCCCATCACACCATGAGAAATTAAGTTTGAATACATCACAAACTGCTCTGCTGGGATGCATAAGGAGGGCCACCATTGAAATGACCTTTCAAAAAGGATTCTGCATTCCTTTAAGCATCTTCCCCCCCGCCTTCTTCCAAGCACAAATCCACAGGCAATGTTTAATACTGGTTTGATTCTTGGGAGGTTTAATGCTGCATCTGCAACCCACTGAAGTGCTGTGAGTACCTGGAGCAGTACCACAGGTACTCAGATCATTTCAGAACCTCCACTTCAATGGAAGCAGCCCAGCTCATCAGCTCCTTTTCCAGCCACCCTGACAACTCACATCCTGGCTTCATAGCAACCTCCTTCACATACATACTAAGACCAACCACAAATACTCTTTCTGCAACCCCCCATAGCTCCCACTCCTCATTTTCATTTGAGCTTTGAGGAAGAGAGGGCAAAGCCAACCCACCTGACATGAAAACAGTCTACAGACAAAACATTCCTCTGGTTCTCTGCTCCCATCCAAGAAGCAGCCCTGAAAGAAAACACATTGCTTTCCTTGCTGGCCCTGAGAACACCATTCTGTCTTGGGATGAAAGTGCCATAGAGAGCTCACAAGAGCAGACACTGGATATATTTATGTGGGCTACCTGACTTTTTCATGGCAGTGAAATTGTATTTTAGCTTCTAAGTAAAGCTGCCCATCACCTTCAGGGCAGGGCAAAATGCTATTCTCAAGCTGCTCATCAGAAAGTCCTCTATTTGCTATCACTGGGCCACTCACTACAACAAGGACACTGAGGTGCTGGACCATACCTAGAGAAGGGCAATGAAGCTGGTGAAGGGTCTGAAGAACAGATCTGGTGAGGAGCAGTTGAAGGAACTGGTGATGTTTAGTCTGGAGAAAAGGAGGCTGAGGGGAGCCTCATTCCTCTCTACAACTGCCTGAGAGGAGGTCAGAGGGAGGTGGGTTTGGTTTCCTCTTCCTAGTATCAGGTGGCAGAACAAGAAGAAATAGCCTCAAGTTGCACCAGGAGAGGTTTAGATTAGATATTGGGAAGAATTTCTTTGCTGCAAGAGTGGTCAGGCACTGGAACAGGCTGCCCAGGGAGGTGGTGGAGTCACCACCCCTGGAGGTGTTGAAAAAAAAACTGTAGACATGGCACTTCAGGGCATGGTTTAATTGCCATGGTGCTGTTAGGTCAATGGGTGGATTGGATGACTGNGCAACCTCCTTCACATACATACTAAGACCAACCACAAATACTCTTTCTGCAAACCCCCATAGCTCCCACTCCTCATTTTCATTTGAGCTTTGAGGAAGAGAGGGCAAAGCCAACCCACCTGACATGAAAACAGTCTACAGACAAAACATTCCTCTGGTTCTCTGCTCCCATCCAAGAAGCAGCCCTGAAAGAAAACACATTGCTTTCCTTGCTGGCCCTGAGAACACCATTCTGTCTTGGGATGAAAGCGCCATAGAGAGCTCACAAGATATATGCAGCAGACACTGGATATATTTATGTGGGCTACCTGACTTTTTCATGGCAGTGAAATTGTATTTTAGCTTCTAAGTAAAGCTGCCCATCACCTTCAGGGCAGGGCAAAATGCTATTCTCAAGCTGCTCATCAGAAAGTCCTCTATTTGCTATCACTGGGCCACTCACTACAACAAGGACACTGAGGTGCTGGACCATACCTAGAGAAGGGCAATGAAGCTGGTGAAGGGTCTGAAGAACAGATCTGGTGAGGAGCAGTTGAAGGAACTGGTGATGTTTAGTCTGGAGAAAAGGAGGCTGAGGGGAGCCTCATTCCTCTCTACAACTGCCTGAGAGGAGGTCAGAGGGAGGTGGGTTTGGTTTCCTCTTCCTAGTATCAGGTGGCAGAACAAGAAGAAATAGCCTCAAGTTGCACCAGGAGAGGTTTAGATTAGATATTGGGAAGAATTTCTTTGCTGCAAGAGTGGTCAGGCACTGGAACAGGCTGCCCAGGGAGGTGGTGGAGTCACCACCCCTGGAGGTGTTGAAAAAAAAACTGTAGACATGGCACTTCAGGGCATGGTTTAATTGCCATGGTGCTGTTAGGTCAATGGGTGGATTGGATGACTGCAGAGGACTTTTCCAACCAAAATGATGCTACAATGACTCATTTAATGAGTCACAATTTTTGCTTTGCTATTTTGCTATCAGAAGATTCAAGGTGGGCAAGGAGAATCAGAATCATAGAATGCTTTGGTTTGGAAGGGACCTTAAAAAAAATCATCTAGTTCCATCCACATGTCACAGCCAGGGACACCTTCCACTACATCAGGCTGTCCAAGGCCCTGTCCAACTTGGCCTCCACTTCCATGGAGGGGACATCCAAAACCTTCCTGGGCAACCTGTTCCAGTGTCTCACCCATCTCACTGTAAAGAATTTCTTCCAAATCTCCAGCCTCAATCTCCCTTCTTCCAGCTCAAAGCCATTTCCCCTTGTCCCATCACTACAATCTCTTGTAAAAAGCCCTTCCCAGCTTTCTTGTAGGCCCCCTCCAGCTACTGGAAGGCTTCTCATAAGGTCTCCCCAGAGGCTTTTCTTCTCCAGGCTGAACAGACCCAACAATGTCTCCACAGGGAGCAGAGATTTACAATAAGACTTTAAGGACAGCAGAAGAGTTATCTCTAGAGGCATGACACCAAATTGCCCAAATACAACACTGCTATGTCCTCTTGCACCAGAATGGAAACAGCACAACTTCAACACAGTAGAGAGGAACATGCTCCTTCCAAGCATCGACTTAATTTAGGGTCAGCATTACACCACTTGTCAAAAGTCAGCTCAGGGAGACTGAATCCTGCTGTTATTTAGTTGAAGTAGCTTTTAAAGGATGAAAGGAACATGCTCCAGGATGCCTCACAGGATGCAATTCCTTTAACAAACTGCATGGCTGCCTTTAATAAATGNGGCTTCATAGCAACCTCCTTCACATACATACTAAGACCAACCACAAATACTCTTTCTGCAACCCCCCATAGCTCCCACTCCTCATTTTCATTTGAGCTTTGAGGAAGAGAGGGCAAAGCCAACCCACCTGACATGAAAACAGTCTACAGACAAAACATTCCTCTGGTTCTCTGCTCCCATCCAAGAAGCAGCCCTGAAAGAAAACACATTGCTTTCCTTGCTGGCCCTGAGAACACCATTCTGTCTTGGGATGAAAGCGCCATAGAGAGCTCACAAGATATATGCAGCAGACACTGGATATATTTATGTGGGCTACCTGACTTTTTCATGGCAGTGAAATTGTATTTTAGCTTCTAAGTAAAGCTGCCCATCACCTTCAGGGCAGGGCAAAATGCTATTCTCAAGCTGCTCATCAGAAAGTCCTCTATTTGCTATCACTGGGCCACTCACTACAACAAGGACACTGAGGTGCTGGACCATACCTAGAGAAGGGCAATGAAGCTGGTGAAGGGTCTGAAGAACAGATCTGGTGAGGAGCAGTTGAAGGAACTGGTGATGTTTAGTCTGGAGAAAAGGAGGCTGAGGGGAGCCTCATTCCTCTCTACAACTGCCTGAGAGGAGGTCAGAGGGAGGTGGGTTTGGTTTCCTCTTCCTAGTATCAGGTGGCAGAACAAGAAGAAATAGCCTCAAGTTGCACCAGGAGAGGTTTAGATTAGATATTGGGAAGAATTTCTTTGCTGCAAGAGTGGTCAGGCACTGGAACAGGCTGCCCAGGGAGGTGGTGGAGTCACCACCCCTGGAGGTGTTGAAAAAAAAACTGTAGACATGGCACTTCAGGGCATGGTTTAATTGCCATGGTGCTGTTAGGTCAATGGGTGGATTGGATGACTGCAGAGGACTTTTCCAACCAAAATGATGCTACAATGACTCATTTAATGAGTCACAATTTTTGCTTTGCTATTTTGCTATCAGAAGATTCAAGGTGGGCAAGGAGAATCAGAATCATAGAATGCTTTGGTTTGGAAGGGACCTTAAAAAAAATCATCTAGTTCCATCCACATGTCACAGCCAGGGACACCTTCCACTACATCAGGCTGTCCAAGGCCCTGTCCAACTTGGCCTCCACTTCCATGGAGGGGACATCCAAAACCTTCCTGGGCAACCTGTTCCAGTGTCTCACCCATCTCACTGTAAAGAATTTCTTCCAAATCTCCGGCCTCAATCTCCCTTCTTCCAGCTCAAAGCCATTTCCCCTTGTCCCATCACTACAATCTCTTNCAAGGCCCTGTCCAACTTGGCCTCCACTTCCATGGAGGGGACATCCAAAACCTTCCTGGGCAACCTGTTCCAGTGTCTCACCCATCTCACTGTAAAGAATTTCTTCCAAATCTCCAGCCTCAATCTCCCTTCTTCCAGCTCAAAGCCATTTCCCCTTGTCCCATCACTACAATCTCTTGTAAAAAGCCCTTCCCAGCTTTCTTGTAGGCCCCCTCCAGCTACTGGAAGGCTTCTCATAAGGTCTCCCCAGAGGCTTTTCTTCTCCAGGCTGAACAGACCCAACAATGTCTCCACAGGGAGCAGAGATTTACAATGAGAAGACTTTAAGGACAGCAGAAGAGTTATCTCTAGAGGCATGACACCAAATTGCCCAAATACAACACTGCTATGTCCTCTTGCACCAGAATGGAAACAGCACAACTTCAACACAGTAGAGAGGAACATGCTCCTTCCAAGCATCGACTTAATTTAGGGTCAGCATTACACCACTTGTCAAAAGTCAGCTCAGGGAGACTGAATCCTGCTGTTATTTAGTTGAAGTAGCTTTTAAAGGATGAAAGGAACATGCTCCAGGATGCCTCACAGGATGCAATTCCTTTAACAAACTGCATGGCTGTCTTTAATAAATGGGCACATTTCTCTATAAACTGAGGAAGCAGTTAAAAAAAAAAAAAGAGGTTTTCTTTAGAGTCAAAACATATTGGAAAGAGAGGGAAAGAAATAACAAAACCTTTCCAAGGTAACACTCACATTACCATATTAAGAGGAAATCTTTCCTGAGCTCCAGCCATAGCATGAGATGAACTAAGCAGCAGTTTTACAAACTGGTGCTAGAGACAGTAAATAGAGCCTAAGCCAGTGCCTGTTATTTCAGTGTGACACTTGGAGCATGCTGATACTCTGCTGTTCAATGTTATTTACTATCATCACACATAGACTTACGAGACAGCCACATCCAGTAACACATTAGTGCCCTCCTCGGGGCTCAGCCCTGCAGCTCATCAGTTGCCCAGAGGACAGCGTTGAGCAGGTCCACAGGAGGCCACTGCAGCAGCTCTGCTGTGAGGACAGGCTACAAGAGTTGGGGCTCTGCAGCCTGGAGAAGAGAAGGCTTCCAGGAGACCTTAGAGTAGCCTTCCAGTATCTGAAGGGGCCTACAGGAAGGCTGGGGAGGGACTATTGACAAGGTCTTGCAATGACAGGACAAGGGGCAATGGGTTTGAACTGGCAGAGGGGAGATTGAAAGTGGATGTTAGGAGGAAGTTGTTTGCAGTGAGGGTGGTGAGACACTGGCACAGGTTGCCCAGGGAGGTTGTGGCTGCTCCCTCCCTGGAGGTGTTCAAGGCCAGGTAGGACAAGGCTTTGAGTGACCTGTACTAGTGGCAGGGGGTTGGAACTGGATGAACTTTGAGGTCCCTTCCAACCTTACCATTCTATGGTTCTATGGTAAGCTGGACAGGATGCAAACAACTCACTGCTGCCTGTGGGACAAAGCACAGAGCAGCTTTGGGCATTCCCGGGCTGGTTAACTGGGTCTGTGCATCCATCAGAAGGCACTCGGGTAAGCAAATGTGCTTCCCAGCTCCTGAACCCACAGGAGGGCTGAAATGGTGCTAATTACAACCACCAACTGGGCTAATGAGAAATGAAGGATACCCAAAGGCTCAGGGCATAGATGAAGGTGAGAGCAAAACCAGACAGATGAATAAGAAATTGTAGTACCCCTGCTACAAAAGAATTTTTTCAAGGAGGAACCACGATCCTCGCCTGCTATCAAGCAAAGCCTAAGGATTCTGTGTTGCCTGTGTACTGAGCCCCAAATTTCCCCTGGCTAGGGAGTAGCTGAGTACTCACTAAATTAGCTACTACAAACCATTGTAGCTGCTTGCCCCACACATCAAGACAGATCAAAGAAGTTCTGAAATCCACTTATTCAGGAATATTGACTATGGCCACTTACCAGCACTGCTGAGGACACATCACTGGAGGTTAGCAAAATCATCTGAGAATTAACAGTGCTTATGAGAATATTCATAATGCAGGTAGGATGCAACTCATGCTGCATCAGTCAAAACCAATATTTTCCTTGGTTGTTTAGGCTGGGTTGTTTTTTTATTTCTTTTTTGGAACTGAGAAGAGCTCTGGTAGTTTCCTAGCACTCCCCTTCTGAAAAATCAAGAGTTATAAATATCTTGCTTATCTTTCCCTGGATAGGAAGCTCCCAAGGGGCTTCAAAACAGTGGCAATTCTACAATCTCTTGCTAAAAATCCCTTAATAGAATAAATGATGTTTATGATTTTCTAATACATATATCATATGTATTAAGAAATGTATATATGCATATTGTATATTGCAATATACAATAATACATCTATATAATTTTAAATGTATTAGGAAATGTATATATGTATATTGCAATATACAATAATACATCTATGTAATTTATATATATAATTTTATACATATGCACACATTAAATATACATATATAATATACATAGATAAATACACATATTATATGTATATATAATATATATAACTTGCTGGGCTGGCTGTGGGCCAAGGAGGGTCACTGGCTCNTATCCTTCTTAAATCGAGGGGCCCAGAACTGGACACAGTCCAACCCTTTCTGCAGTCAGCAGGGGGACTCTCAACTACATCAGGTTGCCCAAAGCCCCATGGAGCCTCACCTTGAATATCTCCAGAAATGGAGCCTCAATCACCTCCTTGGAAAACCTGTTCCAGTATTCCACTACCCTCATGGTAAAGAACTTATCTCATTAAATTCCTTACTTCAACCCATGGGTTGGGGATTTTTTGTGTGTTACTTTCCTTCCAGCCTGTGTGGAGGAAAGGGGTCTTGTGAGAGTGGGCTGTGTTAACCCAGGACAAATATATATTAGATATGAAAACAATAATAAAAATCAATAATAACTAGTAAACAAACAATAAAGAAATAAATAATAATAAGTAAATAATAAGGAAAATAGGTGTATAATATATATACTATGTGGTAGAAAATATATATACATATAAATGCATATACTATATGGTACAATATATACAAATAGTGTTCACCAATGGTGATTTTTGCTCATTTAAAGTCAGTTTTAAGGCCAGTAGCTGTGAGCTGAGAAAGTCAAAGGAAAAGCTCAAGGCTCAGACAAACTTCTTTGAAACCTTGGAAAAAGTGAACACTTAATTTTCCTCATAACTCAGAAGGTGAGAGGTGAGGTATTTAGCACTTGTTTTGATGGCACTGAATGTGCTCTCAGGAAATCACTCAGGGCTAAGAGGTATTTGCATTAACTTCTGTAGGAGTCATTTTGTGGCAATCTAAAAAGGGTCTTTCACAGCATTTTCACCATTTTCAGCACAAGTGTGATCAGATGTTTATTCAGCCTCCCCATTGCCAGCCTCACTATTAACTTCCATTTAGAAGTTTCAGAGTCTTTTCTGAAGGCCTCAAGTATTTTCAACCGTACATCAGCATGGTGAAAAGACGACGCAGATTTTGTCACCAGGTCTGACTCAAAGCTCAGCTTCAAAAAGGTTTCCCTTTCTTTACAGCAGCACTTCTCATCACCCAGATTTTGCTTCCACTGGAGTCCTCCCTAAAGGCACCTCAGTGCATGGCTGTGGTGAGAGACTCATAAAATCACAGAATCTTTTCTGTTGGAAAAGACCTTTAAGATCAGTGGGTCCAACCATTCTCTAACTCTACCAAGTTGCCTGCAAACCATGTCCCTCAGCACCACATCTCTGCCTCCTTGAAACACCTCCAGGAATGGGGATTCAACCACCTTCTAACACCCCTGATCTGGAGAGCAATCTCTCCACAAGGAGCCTTTGCATGGCTCTAACTCGTAAGTGAAGCCTCCTCCTGAAGCAGCACCCATTGCATTTACCTGCCATTTTGCAAAGAAAAAACAAACACAATCTCTCTTCTTTCCACACAGGTTGAGTTTATATTTTCACATACTGATGCACACACTCTTCAAACATCTTTTGACCTGGGATCCTCAGATTTAGCCAAAACCAGATTGCAACTCCACCTGCTTGCAAGTCAGCCTCTTTTACCTTCACAGAATCACAGAATGGTAGGGGTTGGAAGGGACCTTTGGAGATCATCTAGCCCAACCCCCTGCCAAAGCAGGACCACCTAGAGCAAGTCACACAGGAACATTCCTCAGGTAAGCTTTGAAAGTCTCCAGAGATGCAGACTCCACCACCTCTCTGGGCAGCCTGTTCCAGTGCTCTGACACTCTCAGAGTTCTTCTACCTCATGTTTAGATGGAACTTTCTCTGTTCAAGTTCATGCCTCATCTCCTGTCCTTGTCATTGGGGGGCACTGAGAAGAGTCTGGCCCTACCTTCCTGACACCTTTCCCTCAGATATTTGTAAGCATTACTAAGATCTCCTCCTCACCACAGATCTTCATGGCAACTACAGCAAACATATGCATGGAGGATGATTCAAACTGTAAGAGGATCTGTACCTGCTTTTAATGTCCTCCAAGCAAGCGCACAAATGAAAAACAGAAATGAACTTACTTAAAACCTTTTTGAAGAGTAAAGAAACTCTCTGTCACAATCTCCAGGATCTTTAATCTCATATATTAGCTTCTTTAATGATGCAAGAATATCTAGTCCCATCAGCTGGTTGCATTTCCTTACTGCTATGAGATAGGATGTGCCTCCAGAAGCGATAAGGACACTTGAGCAAATCTCCTCTCCTATCTCTCCAGAGCAGTGCCTGTGAACCTACTGAAGGCTTAAGCTCACTGGCAGCACATCCTATCAGCACCGTTTAAAAAATGATCAGGAAATGCTGACTTGGGCTTTCAAATGTGTACTGTGACAAGGCTCCTGCTCGAGAGATGACAATTTATCAGAATTATTACATGTAATAAATACAGAGATTCCACAGGAGACAGAGATAGGGGCTGTGACATGCCACAGAGCGGCACACAACAGCCCCGACTGTCACGGATACAGCTGAAGTCAAGCTGCTGATAAGCATTACACAACTTTTTTTTTTGAGGGAGATAAAAGACCAACTGGTGTTAGGACTGGCTGGTCAAACATGCAGTGAGCAAGAGTGAAAATGAAGGCTGCATCTGCTGCCCACGAGCAATGTTTTCTCAGAGGGCTTGGAAAAAATCTCTGCCCTGCCGCCTACAATAAGACTTACGGAAAGCAAAGCAATGTAAATTGGTGCTCTTAGTGTAACTCCCCATTTGAAATTTAACTCCTGTCTGTTGCTAGTGAGAGGGAAACAGAGAAATCATCACTGAACTACTACTGCAGTTCACCTCTGTGGATCTTCAGGGGCCAGCTGTGAAGGAGCAATGTTCTGGATGATGCTCCAGGGAAGCGCTTTCCACTTTTTCCTCCCCAAAGCTTTTTGCCTTTGCACTACTGGAAACTTTTGGTTTTTTTCCCTTGGAGGCAAAAGATTATTTTCTGTATTTTCAGTGATTAGCTGACTATAAGGAAAATTCAGTCCATTTTGGCTTCTTCAGAAATTACAGTTTTCATGCAAGACTGAACAGGAATTACTAAATAAAGCAGATGACTATAAGCCATCATTTTTATCTCTGCATGAATACTGTAGATTTAGCACATGACTAAAAGGAGAGATGAAGGCTATTGCCACTGGACCCTAGCCCTTGAAACAGAAGAGTGTTGCTAAGTGAAGCTCCTACAAGATTTCAGGAAGTAGCTCCTTGGTACACTGGAGAAGAGAGCAATTCCTGGTACCTCAAGAAAAGGCAACAGGATCAGCATCTATATTCATAGAATGACAGCATGGATCATGATGGGGGTTGGAAGCAACCCCCAGAGATCAGTTAGTCCAACCTCTCTGCTAAATCAGGGTCACCCACAGCATGTTGCCCAAGTGGGTTTGGAAACTCTCCAGAGAAAGCCCAGATGGGACAGGAGACTCCACAACCTGTCTGGGCAGCCTGGGTCAGGGTTGCAGCATCCTCACAGTAAAGTTTTTTCCTTAAGTTCAAGTCTATGCCCACTGCCCCTTGTCCTACCACTGAGCACCTCTGGAAAGAGCCCAGCCCCATCCTCTTGACCCCTGCCCTTTAGCTTTTGATCAGCATTGAGAAGCTCTCTCAGCCTGCTCTTCTCCAGCTAAACAGCCTCAAGTCTCTCAGCCTCTCCTTGTAAAAGAGATGGTTCACTCCCCACAGCATCTTTGTGGGGACTGTCTCCAGCAGTTCTTTGCCCCTCTTTAACTGAGGAGTCTGGAACTGGACTACGTATGCCAGGTGAGGCTGCATTAGGGGAGGGGAGAAGGAGAACCTCCCTCGACCTGCTGGCCACATTCTTCTTAAAGCATCCCAGGATACCACTGACCTTCTTGGCCAGCAGAGCAGATTGCTCAAGGAGGTCAGTAAGCACCAAAGGGTATTTCATGCTGCTAGGAACAGCACTGAAATGTGGGGTTTGCACTGCTACAGGAACTTGCCAGGCAAGCAGGAAGGAGTTGTTTTGTCTGCTACAAACCAGTATCAGCTGCCCTGATGCTGACTATTCCCTAGTGTCACCAGTTGTGAAGGCAAGCATGGCAATGAGCTCACCACAGTCACTGCCCAGAACAGCCATGATTTTCTAGCAAAGGCTGGCTTGTAAGGGCAGGGAAAACAAACCAAAAGCACTCATGTAAGTTCAAACTCTCTCTGCTATGCTTTTGACTATCTCAGTACACAGCAGCATTGGAACAGTGACATCTTTCACACAGCAATACCTCTGTGCTTGGTAAGCCCCTGAATTCCTTTAATGAGACAGAACATCCTGGGCTGCATCAGAAGCAGCAGAACAAGTGAGGTGATTCTACCACTTCACTCTGCTCTGGTGAGACCTCACCTGGAGTACTGTGTCCAGCTATGAGACCCTCAACACAAGAAGGACATGGAGGTAGTCCAGGGGAGGCTACAAAGATGATCAGAGGGCTGGAGCACCTCTCCTATGAAGACAGGCAGAGAGAGTTGGGGTTGCTCAGCCCAGAGAAGGCTCCAGCGAGACCTTAGAGCAGCATTTCAATATCTGAAGGGGAACCACAAGAAGGCTGAAGGACTGTTTAGAAGGGCTTCTAGTGATAGGAGGAGCAGCCATGGTTTGAACCTGGAGCAGGAGAGATTCAGGTTAGATGTGAGGAGGAAGTTCTTTACAATGAGGGTGGCAAAATACTGGAACAGGTTGCCCAGGGATAGGGTGGAGGCCCCATCCCTGGAGACATTTAAAGTCACACTTGATGGGGCCCTGAGCAACCTGATCTAGTTGGAGGTGTCCCTGCTGACTGCAGGGGGGTTGGACAAAATGACTCTTGAGGGTCCCTTCCAACCAGATGCATTCTGTGGTTCTGTGAACTGGCTTACCTGGCACAAGTGCTGTTTGCACTTCTATTTACTTTAGATGGTATAGATCAGATTCATAATATTAAAAAAAAAAACCAAACCAAAACCCAAAAATCCAAACACCACACTATAAAACAAAGATAATCAGGTTCATTTAAATACATTTCCCCAGGCAGCAGGAAAATATTTTTTTTTCAGGTGCAATTACCAAGTCACTGTTTCAACTTTAACTATATACAACGAAAACCTGTTAATTTGATTTCTTCATTAGCTATGCAATCATTCTGCACACCTCCAAGAAGAAAATGGTAACCCTTCTGTATTTATCTTTCAGACAGAGATGATAATGAAAATAATATTTTCACTATCTAAGGATTTCATTCCAGAGCTATTTCAGTGTTCTCCATTTATCTCTTACTTCCATTGTGTTATATAGGAGATAAACATAGCAGAAGCTTTCTGGAGCAGAATGCAAAGGGAGAGTGAAAACTCACTGCAGGCTCTGATCCTTTGACCTTGTTGGTCTTTCTTGCTGGTTCTGGCTGGGGTAAAGTTAATTTCCTTTATAGTAACTGGTCTGGGGCTGTGCTTTGGATCTGTGCTGAAAACAGTCTTGAATCACAGAGTGGTGAAGGTTGGAAGTGACCTTCAGAGATCACCCAGTCCAGTCCCCCTGCTGAAGCAGGCTCACCTAGATCAAATTGCTCAAGAATGCATCCAGGTGGGCTTTGAAAGCCTTCAGAGAAAGACTCCACAACCTCTCTGGGCAGCCTATTCATGATGTTTTTCATGGATGTTTTTCTTAGTGCTGAGCAGAGCTTACAGCGTCGAGGCCTTTTCTGCTCATCTCACTCCACTTGCAAGCAGCCATGGGCTGCACGAGAAGTTGCACTACACTCTTAAATCACTGTAAATGTTGTGTGCACATAAGTTATACATTCCACATGAAATACATACTCACATCCCACACAAGGCAGGTAAGTTACTGTATGGAACAAGGGTCTGTTAAAGAGGAGCATTTAAGTGCCTCCAGTCTGTGCCATCTCTTCATTTCCTTCATTTCTTCAAACCTTCAAGACCTTTAACTGACTTCATAGCGATACAATTCAAAGAAAAATTAACCCTCAAAAAAATTATACCTGATTTCCACCCAAACTGTAGCCCTTCCAACATTCCAGGCTTCTCTTGAGTTGTGAGAGAAACTGGTTGGGCTTCTTCCCATCCCATATTATTAGCCCTCACTGTATAAGAAGCATAAGACCCCCAGCTTCCCAAGATGATGTGTAGTGGTCTCCTTCCAACCCTGCCAGGTCCCAAAGGAAGAGATTTCAAAGTGGATATGCTTTTGCAGTTGAAAAAATCTTAGAATCATAGAAAGGTTGGAAAAGACCTCTAAGATCATCAAGTCCAAGCATCAGATCCTCAAGTCCAACCACAAGTTCTGCAAGCAGTGCAACTACTGCAACTTGGTTTCCATAGGCTCTTTTTTTGGGTACTGACTTTGTAAACTGAACTATAGTGAGGCTGCAGCAAGCATTCAGCTCTCAGATGTTTCCATCAGAATTCAAACAACCTCCTCCACAGTCTGGATTTCCCTCTCTGGTGGTTTGTCTTAGCTGTGAGCTACAACCTCAGCATGTCCCCGGAGTATGGCTTTTATGAGGTCTCACCTACTCATGAACTCTTTTGATGTGTAGGAGAAGTTGGGCACGCACTGCAGCTTTTCCCTGAGCGTGGTATTAATCAGGTCTCTCTTCCCCAACCAGTCAGCAATTTCCCTACAAAATTACAGAAAAATATAGACATCTCCTATCTGGCAGGGAGAGAGCAGAGCAGCCTGCACAGCACACAGTACAGGCAAGAGGAGCAGCATTTTTGAGACACTTCCCCCTCCATCACAATTACACAAATTCAGATAATGGCTAAAAAAAGGTTAAAGATGAAGGAAAGCCTGCCAGGGCATTCTGACATGAGCAATTTTTAGAGGAAATCATGCCTAAAAAAAACCAAAAAACAAACAAAAAACCCACCCCAAAACAAAAAAAAAAAAAAAAAAGCAAGCTCTAAGGTGTATTTTATGCTGGGGCCTGAGTCATGATCTTGCAGAGAATAAGAACAGAGATTGGCCTATCATTCCTTATCTAAACAAATGCCCAGATATTCAGTTTTCAATAACCATAACTCCAGTTTATATACTGCATAATCTTAATGGGAAGGAAGCCTGTTTGGCTGCCCCATCCATCTTCCAGGTGAAGTCACAGATCACCAGCTACAGAAATAAAGGTACACAGGTGACGCAAGAGTGTCGATTCTCTCATACCTGGTCCCTGCCTCTACAATAGAACTATAAATCCCTGGAGTTATTTTAATAATGCCCTGTTTCAGCCTGAAAAGCTTTTATCTAGATTTTTTCCCAGTATTTTGACATCCTTTGGTCTCTTTTCCCTAGTAACAAGTGATAGGATGAGAAGAAATGACCTCAAGTTGAAGATTAGAAGCAACTTCTTCCTAGAAAGAGTTCTCAACCATTGGAACAGGCTGCCCAGGGAGGAAGCTGGATCCCCATCCCTGGAGCTGAGATGTGGTGCTGAGGGTTTAGCACCAGCCTTGGTTGGATTCACAGAATCACAGAATGTTAGGGGCTGGAAGGGTTCTCAAAAGCTCATCCAGTCCAACCTCCCTGCCAGAGCAGGATCACCTAGACCAGATCACACAGGAATACATCCAGGTGGGTTTTGAATATCTCCAGAGAGGGAGACTCCACAACCCTCCTGGGCAGCCTGTTCCAGTGTTCTGTCACACTTACAGGAGAAAAAAAAAAAAAATCCTCTTTTTTTTTCCATGGAACTTTCTATGCCTCAATTTCCGCCCATTGCCCCTTGTCCTGTCACTGGGCATCACATGGCTCCATCCTTCAATGATCTTAAAGGTCTTTTCCAACCAAAGCAATCCTGGGATCTAATGGCCCATGTTATTTCTAATACCAATACACTAAAGTGACACGACACATTCCTTAGCAATTTGCAAAGCTAAGTGTCTCGAGCTCAACATATTGACCAATTTAAGCATGTTAGGCTGCACAGATGAGGCCAGCCCTAGTTTCATTGTAGTTTTGCAGGCTACTGTACAAGACCATAAAGTTTCAATCTTCCTGTTTGTTTTAAGATCAACAGTACGACCTTTGTGTCTTAGAAGCACAGAAATACAATAACTGTATTGGCAGTAAAGAAGACAGTCAGCATTAAATTTGAGAGATAATGAACATTTGTATATACAAGTGCTTATAAGATCTTTGTTCTCTGCCTTGATGAATATTAAACAGTTGCAGAGGGAACAAAAATACCTCAGGCTAAATACAAACATTCTTTGCTTTGCTATTCTTTTAATGATGAACTTCCTTGGAAGGCTAACCCCTGATCTTACATGTGTTCTGTATTTGTAGGTACATCTCTGTCAGGAAATGCTGTGAAATGGGAGCTTCTGATGGAGAAAAGTTCTTGGCTTTAAACTATGGCTATTCCATAACTATAAATTCCATAGCTATTGCCTGAATGTCAGGAAGAATAACTTCTAAGCTTTCTCCACGGTTCAATATCTCTCTATTTAAAAACTATGCCAGAGACAATTAGTAATACACATATGGATTGCACAGTCACTGTTATGTTGGAGTTTGCAGTCAAAAGAGAATGGAGGAAATATAATTAATTGCACTTTTTATGGGGGTGTTATTGCTTGCTTGGCATGATGAGCCCATAGGTATGCATCCCACTCTCCCTAAAGTCCCTATCTAATAACTAGGGATGGGACAAGCAGCTTTTTGTCCCATTTTGGATCCAACTCAATCTCACATACCAAGAGTTTTAAGCTCATGGCTTTGCATTCCAGTTACCCTAGTTTGAAAAGTAAAGTGCAGAGGAGAAATGAGGGAGGAAAATCCAGGAGCGGGGGGGAAAGAAGCAGGCAGAAAAATAAAGCAAAGTGAAATGATGTGAAGCCAAATAATAAAGCAAATATCAAAACTCAATAAAATGGAACAGAGAAAGGAAATTGAAAAGACAGTCATTAGTATATTTTCTGCTTTTCTTGGAGGAAAGTATGGGTGACAGAAACTCATAAAGCTCTCCTATCAGTAACACATCCCAGAGGTGAAGAAATCATATTTTAATTGATTCGGTCTTGAAAGAGAGAATGAAAAATGAAAGGTTTACTTATCTCTATTTTTTTTCCTTGAAACCAGCAAATCCTAAAATGATGTTGAGTTTGCAAAGAGAGTCACTTACCAGATGGAAAATGTCAAAACTCTGAGTCACACTCTGCCTGCTGCCTCCCACCCCATGTGCACATCTCTCCTTCCCTGCAGAGTCCCCATGCTTGCTATGGGCCATTGTCACCTTGTTCTCTGCACAAAGCTCACCTCACAAGCACAGTCAAATTCTTCATCCTAACTATCTGGGTGTGGATTTGGGGCTCATGTTCCACATGCCTGCCTGACACTGATGATCAAGCAAAGGATTTTGTAGCCTGAGCCCCAGCATTCATTGTTACTGTGTTGAGGTAGGTGAAGGGTCCGGAAAACAAGTCTTGGGAAAATCATAGAATCATAGAATGGTAAGGTTGGAAGGAGACCTCAAGGATCATCTAGTTCCAACCCCCTGCCATAGGCAGGGACACCTCCCACTAGCACAGCTTACTCAAGGCCTCCTCCAACCTGGCCTTGAACATCTCTAGGGAGGGAGCAGACACAACCTCCCTGGACGACCTGTTCCAGTGTCTCACCACCCTCACTGTAAAGAACTTCNCAGATGGGGTCTGAGAAGAGCAAAGGAGCAGAATCCCCTCCCTTGCCCTGCTGCCCACACTGCTCTTGATGCACCCCAGGACTCGGTTGGCTGTCTAGGCTGCATGTGCACACTGCAGGCTCATGTTGAGCTAAAAGTGACTGAGGAACTGGGGTTGGTTACCCTGGAGGAAAGAAGGGTGAGGGGAAACTGCACCACTCTCTGCAGCTCACTGAAAAAAGGTTGGAGCCAGGTGGGGGTTGCTTTCTTCTTCCAAGTAACTAGAAATAGAATGAGAGAAAATAGCCTCGGGTTGCACCGGGGGAGGTTTAACTTGGAAATTAGGAACAATTTCTTTCCTGAAAAAGTGTTCAGACATTGGAACAGGCTGGCCAGAGAGATGGTGGAGTAACCCTGGAGGTGCTCAAAAAATGTGTAGACATGGCACTTTGGGAGGTGGTTTAGTGGGCATGGTGATGTTGGGTTCATAGTTGGTCTTTTCCAATGTCAATGATTCTGTGATTCTGTCTGCGCTCAGTGGTGGAGTCCCATGTGCAGCTTTGGAAATCCCACTTCAGAGCAGACTCAGCTAATCTGAGAGGCTCCAAAGAGTAGCAATGGCTCAGTGATACTGGCACTTCCATCAGCATTGCTATTTTTATATGGATACCAAGGCCTGTTCTCACCAAGAGACATCTGAGCCTTCTGAGATTCCTCAGAATCCAAATTCTAGGAAAGATCATCTGAAGAAAACTCAAATTCTTTCTATGGTTCTATCCTATGATGAGTGTGAAATGCCATTCTCACAACAGTTCCTATAAAGTAAGAACCTTATTTTATCCCTTCCTCCCTTTTTGTAAGAGAGAAGAGAAGCTGGCATCAAGAGAAATTATGGTTAAGGATGGAATTATGGTCAACTGAGGTGAAGAGTCACAGATAAGTACAGTGCAACCTGTCTGAGTCCTTTGACAGGACCTCATGAGAACACCACAGCAGGCACTGACTTCTGTCACTGTTACGAGTGCTCAGCACTGCAAACCAGAATCCATACTCATAGATCACAGAACAGTTGAGGTTGGAAGAGACCTTTGAGGTCATCAAGTCCAACAGGTCACCTAGAGCTCACCATCTCACCACTACTGTTTAGCCACTTCCACTAAACCATGTCCCTCAGTACCTTTTAAATATCTCCAGGGATGGTGACTCCACCACCTCCCTGGGGAGTCTGTTCCAATGCCTGAGAATCCTTTCTGGGAAGAACTTTTTTCCTGATATCCAACCTGCACCTCCCTTGGTACGACGTGAAGCCATTTCCTCTTGTCCTGTCACCTGTATGAGAGAGGAGACCAACCCCAACCTGGCTCCAGACTTATTTGAGGTAGTTGTAGAGGCCAGTGAAGTCTCCCCCTTCTGCAGGCTAAACAACTCCAGTTCCTTCAGCTGCTCCTCATAAGTCCTGTGCTCAAGACCACTCATGAGCTTCACTGCTCTTCTCTGGACACACTCCACCACAAAGACCTTCTTGTAGCAAGGAGCCCCAAACTGAACAGTCTTTGATGTGTGGCCTCAGCAGTGTCTCAGACTTGCCCATCCAAAGACTAAAATGGAAAGCAATTCCACCCAGCCAACACTCCCCAGTGAAAGCTGGGGCAGTATGTCTGATTCCACACACACCTCTGTGCCAGAGACCCACTCCAACCTCTGCTGATTTCACCTCTAGAGACTACTTTTCTCTCTGCCACAAGCTGCCCCCTCCCAATACAACCCAACTTAGCAGCTAAGCACAACTCATCCCAAGCACAGCAAAGGGCAGGAAGCCTGTAGAAGAAAATCTAATACATAGCCATAATTACAATGATTCATCATGCTTTAAAGATACAGACACACTTTTGGATTCCTTAACTGTCAGCACTGAGCTTTGCTGGATTGCTGTCTCTTGACAACCTCCATGCAAGGTCTCTCTTTGGTTTTAATTGAAAAGGATTTCAAAGAAACCAAAAGTGCTGTAGTGTTGCTCACCAGGAGAAATTGATCCAGTAGCTGCAGGTTGATCTTGGGTGTATGGAGCAGGATTTTAAGGTTAAAACACACACAAGGCCCAAGGATTTTGCTGGCATTATATCACAACAGATGAAGGTTGGTCAAACAGATCCTCCTCTTCTACACTGGGTTGTTCAAGACCTGCCCCCCACCTGAAAGCCTCCTACTCACACGTCCTCACCCCAACCCCTCTGACTCACCTGCTCCTAAAATCCAATCCTCCTTCAGCATTTTTTCCTCCTCCAAGTCCCAATCCTCTTCCCATGGGAGCTCTCAGCCTCCCTGCACCATGCTTCCTATTTCAGATGTTGAATTCAGCCTGTAGCTGCCCTCTGGCACCTCTCCCACTCTTCCCCTCTTCCAGACAACACCAACATGCTTTGACTGCTGCTCACTCTCTCTGTTACTCACTGGTCCCTGGGGCACTGCCCTGTGTCTCCTATGCCCTTCACTGCTTCCTTTGCCTTCTGCCATTATCTTCCACCCCTCTGCACCAGCCTCTAAGAAAATAACTCCCAAATCACGTTGGCCAGTGCTTGGACTCCACTGGGCCCAGGAGCCAGTCCCATTCTAGAGAAACACCACACACTGCATTTCCATCACCCTTACAATGCTTTCTGCCTTCAGAGCTATCAATACTCATTCTTCAGCATCTCTTGTAGAAACAGCTCCTGGTAACACCTTGCCTGAGGTTCACAAACCGTGCCAGCGCAGCAAGGCAGTGTGTAGCAGGATTAATTCATGCTCCAGGACACAGGAAGCACAAGGCTCTAAACACTAAAAGCACAGGGCAGGTTGCAGCTCTTCCAAGAGCCACTAGGATTTTCTTTGTGAGAAACCTTGCTTAAAACACCAAGAAGTGAGCGCAACCCTTGCCCTGTTTTATGGTGGTGTTGCAAAGCATTTACACAGCCCCAAAACATTTACATCAAAGGAGTAAAAGCAGAGCCCGAGAGCTCCACAAGAATCCTGGAGCACAGGAGGTTCCACCTCAACACAAGGAGGAACTTCTTGACTGTAAGGGTCCCAGAGCCCGGGCACAGGTTGCCCAGAGAGGTTGTGGAGTCTCCTTCTCTGGAGACTTTCCAGGCCTGTCTGGATGTGTTCCTGTGTGCCCTGAGCTAGATTGTCTGGTCCTGCTCTGGCAGGGGGGTTGGACTCGATGATCTCTTTGGGTCCCTTCCAACCCCTGACATCCTGTGAGCCTGTAATCACATCCCTTAAAAGGGCACACTTGCCCTTCCATGAATCCCACAGAACTTTCTTCTTCTCAAGGCACCACAGAAACCAGAGAACAGCCATGGGGACAAACTACTGCTTGAAAACCTTTAACTTGGTGAAAAACATAGTTACAGACTTGCCTAAGAAAGCTTTTAAGTTTTAAAATCTTACTGGGAAATATCTTTTACTGCAGTATCAATAAATATTTGGTTACCAGAGCATGAAAAAAAAAAAAATAGCACCTGTGCTTTTTTTTCCTCTCTTTCAAGTAGAGGTTTTAATTTCTTGCATACATCACAAAGCGCAAAAATTAGTTTCCACACTGCCTAGCTAAATAAGCAAGATGTTGTGTGAGTCAGACCAGAAGTTTAAGCCCTGCCACCTTCAGTTTTACTATCTGCTCTCTCCTGCCTTTAATAAAGTGCTTGGGACCTGGTTTCCTTTGTAGAAACAAACAGATCATCCATCTCCCTGAGTAAGATTAGGTGTCATCACTTCTTCCTTCTTTGTGACATAATAGAAGTCGTGCTGCAGGGAGAAAAAAACCCAACACAACACCACCTAAAATTCTTTTAAACCTCACTCAAGCAGGAATAAAACCTGTAATCTTGGATGCCATGTGTGTGAAAGGAAAAAACACAGTTTCAAGTTACAAAGGTCTAGGATTTACTCTGCTTCTTCCTGTGGGTTTAGGATGGAGGGGTGGCAATTTCTGTTCTGGATTGAAAGGAATTCTGCTTTTCATTCATATGGAACTTAGGAAAAGTCCCATTAGAATATTAAGTAGTAATATTCTATTCTATTGGAAAACAAACAGAATATTACTTAGTAATGTTCTATTGCTTAGTAATACTACTTAGTAATATTCTGTTGCTTAGTAATACTCTATTCTATTAGAAAATAAACAGTTAAAATATTACTTAGTAGAATAGAATATTGCTATGAAATACTCAAAATATTACTTATTAATATTCTACTCAACTAGAAAATAAACAGTTAAAATATTACTTAGTAATATTCTGTTCTACTCTATGAAATAAATACTTAGAATACTATTTACTAATATTCTACTCAACTAGGAAATAAACAGTTAAAATATTACTTAGCAATATTCTATTCTACTATGAAATAAATACTCAAAATATTGCTTACTAATATTCCACTCAACTAGGAAATAAATAGTTGAAATATTACTTAATAATATTCTGTTCTACTCTACTATGAAATAAATACTTAGAATACTACTTACTAATAGTCTACTCAACTAGGAAATACTTAAAATATTACTTACTAATATTCTGCTCAACTAGGGAATAAACAGTTAAAATACTACTTAGCAATATTCTATTCTACTGTGCTAGAAAACAAACAGAATATTACTTACTAATATTTATTCATTTAGGAAATAAACAGAATATTACTTACTAATATTCTACTCATCTAGGAAATAAACAGTTAAAATATTATTTAGTAATATTCTATTCTATTCTACTCTACTAGGAAATAGTTAGAAGATGATCTTTCAAGGTCTCTTCCAACCCCTGACATTCTATGATTCTATGAATATTACTTATTAATATTCTATTTAATTAGGAAAGAAAGTTAGAATATCACTTACTAATATCCTACTCAGAAAATAAATAGTTAACATATTACTTAGTAATATTCTATTCTGCTAGGAAATAAAGAGTTAAAATATTACCTAGTAAAATTCTGTTCTACTAAGAAATATTTAAAATATTACCTAGTAATATTGTATTCTCTTCTACTAGGAAATAAATAGTTAAAATATTACTTAGTCATATTCTGTTTATTTATTTCCTAATAGAAGAGCAATCTACCCTCTTTTTTTTTTCACCACCCAGGTCAAACAGCTACTTTTAAATGCAGTTCTAAGGAGCACTGTCACAAAAAGCTAAGTTAAAAAGAGGCAGTGCTGCAGCCCATTGCTGAACAGATCAGTGAAAGCAGATTGTAATCTTATCTTATCCCCCACATTTGTTTGCATTCTAAAAGCATCTAAGCTTTTCCAAATACACTTGATCTCTCCAGTTTTTATACAAGAAATCAACTCACAGCTGCCTTCCTAGGAGCCAGGAATAGGAGTTTGACTCGCAAGGCTGAAGGAGACCCTGTGCCTGCACTCATGCCTATTTTTCTCAGGTTATTTCATCTTCCCACACTTGCTAATAATTTCGAATCATCATTTCAAATAAAGCTTCACGATGCAGGGTCAGACCTGGGCTGTGATTTACCACTTCCACAGCCCAGCGTCTTCAGTTTGCATACAGCACCCAGCCGCAAACCAGCAACAAAAATGTTTCGAGTCCTTTTATTTTCAAAACAAACGCTTTATGGACCAGAATCTGTCACTTAAGAAAGATACACACACACATGCACACACACACACACACACACCCTGTCCTACAGTAATTGATGTTTGGGGTTCATTAAAGAGGTAACAACTGCAAATGCATTTGATTGTTTCGGTTGCAGCACGGAATAATCAGTTACCTTTCAGGAAAGGAGCCCTCCGTGGCACAAACCCTTCTGTGATTTCCACCTGCTCTTGCTGATGCTGTTTAACCAGGTTTCCTTCACTGCCAGCTCTCAAAATCTTTTCACCTAGCCTAATTTTTCGCGACCGGCTGTTAAAATCTTCTTTCCTAGGCAAAGGCGATTTAGGAGCTGTATTAGCTGCCAAAGGTCGAGCCAAGCGAGAGGGTTTGGACATTCTGCCTGTGCAGGAATGTACCTGCTCCAAAAGCAATTCCTCAAACCAATCCTTCCCGGCTCCCTTTCCAGCAGGGAAGCCGAGGAGTTGGTGGTGTGTGCAGCGCAGCTGGATGCAAAGTGCTGTGCTGTCAGTCCGAGCAGTTTTAAACACCAGGCGCTGGGTGGTCACGCAGCCAGTTTCCCAGACCTGTGGAATGTAAATGTGTGCTGGGCTCAAACAGATGACTCTGCTCTGGTGCTGAGTCCTGACCCTGCTGTGGGGAGCAGATGCTCTTCCAGGGGTTGCCCGAAGCTCCTGGGGTGCACTGAGGAGGTGCCAGGCAGCAGTGGAGCAGAAGGGGAGTGCCCCACCTACACAGGTACGATGTGAAAAACCAGCCAGGCGTGGGGTTACCTCCACATGTGGGACCTTCCCACATTCCTCCCCCAGCCCTCAAACAAATGCTTGCTTGTTTTAGCAGATTTCTTCCCCGTGAGCCAAACCCACACTGCACTTCAGTGCCTGGTGTCCAGGACCCGTTTGTCTCTGAGCTAAGCACGGTGCAAGCTTAAATTGGATTAAATGATGCATATTCTCTTGCCTTTGTGTTTCCCAGGTCGCCAAAATAAATGAAGGATTGTCAGGGAATATCAGCTGTCTGAAAAATGGTCCAAATCCCTTCATAATAATTAACTGGCATTCCTTAGGAAACAGAATATTGCCCATTGTACTTTCCTCTTTTGCTGGCACTTGTACACCTGAAAAAAAAAAAAACAACCCCCAAACCCTGGCTTCTTGCACGCTACAGATAACCCTGTTCTTTACTGGCTCTCCAAATAAAGAATCCCTGACCTCAGGCAACATTATTTCAAATCTCAGTTCCTGGGTGCTTTTCTTTGAAAATGCCTAGGCAAAGCCTGCCTGACTCCCCCTGCCAGCCCTGCGCTTGTGAGCGCTGCCAAGGCACAGAGTATCTGGTGCCATGAAAAGAGAATTCAATCCACCGGCATTTTGGAACCAACTTCTGAAGAACTCCACCAACCCACAGGGTAAACCAGAGAAAAACATCACAGCTATGCTTACAGTGAAGTCTTCACCCTGCATTTTAAAGTGTATTATTCCTCAATATCCCAGGCAACCAGTATGCTCTATCAATACCAGACTATGAGGGAACATTTTATTTCAGAGCTAGATCAATACTACCACAGCTACAGCACCAAGAGTTACTTTGGAGAAATGCTTAACAAGCAAAAAAGACAGGAAAAGATGACTAAATGATTACAGACATCCCTCATTTTCTGAGATGGCAATTGTGCAATGCAGGAACATCTTTTTGCATGCCATTTCCATAGTTTTTTGTGTTTTTTTTTTCCCAAGAGGGCCCCAATTAAAGAACTAATTGGTTTTGCATCCTCTCTAAAGCATATTGTCTATTGCTTTGTTGGCCCATCAAGAATAGGGCAGAAGAGGTGCAACAGAGCACTTGCCATGACAGTGATCATAATCTGCATATTATTCCATCAGCATGGTAGGAGTTCTGTGTGAGTAGGAAGGCTTCAGCTCTCCAGGAGGGACTTATCATAGGATCACAGAACTGTTTGAGTTGGAAAAGACCTTTCAGATCATCAAGTCCAACCGTTCTCTAACTCTACCAAGGCTGGGGCTAAACCATGACCCTCAGCAGCACATCGCTATAGCTTTTAAACACCTCCAGTGATGGAGATTCTACCAACTCCCTGGGCAGTGCTTGAGAACCCTTTCATGGAAGAAGTTTCTTCTAATCTCCCACCTAAACCTCCCCGATGCAACTTGAGGCCATTTCCTCTCATCCTATCACTTGATACTAGAAAGAAGAGACCAACACCAACCTGGCTCCCCACCTTCTCTCAGGGAGTTGTAGAGAGCCAGAAGGTTTCAAGAAAGCAAGGTTAGCACAGATGCATGAGAAACACATTAACATTATTGATGATGGACAGAATAACTTTGGGTTGATTAGTAGTGCTCAGGCAGTGCAGGTCATGCAGAAGGTGGAGAACAGGAAGAGCAGTGGAACAAGAAGGTAAACAGAGAATTAAACACATAACTGAGTGAGGAATGAGTGAAGAGGAAAGAGAAGTAAAAGCCAGTATGTGAGAGCTCAGCTGTACTGAGCCTTAGGAGTACTGATACTGCCTCTAAAGATCTCAGGCTACTTCAGAGATCTTCCACTAGGATTTCTTTATTGAATGCAAATGCTTGAGAAGAGCTTTCAAGCAGTCACAATAGCACCTCTGATAGCAGAGAGACACATTTTAGTTCTCCCAAACATAGGACAAGAGTGGTATAAACCCCAGCTCTAACTGCCAACGTAAACAGAGGTGTTTGGGGGGCTGGATCAGTACTGCTAAGGTGAAACCCTACTGAGATTACTGCACACTGCACATTCACCCAAACCTGGTACCCTCAGCACAGGCTGCTTTTGGCAGAGTAGCCTCACCTGTGAAGCTGGATTCTAACCAGATGGTCACATTGCCTGTAAACTTAAAATCTTTTCATTCCTAAGCAAAGCAAGGACATTGAATCATAGAATGGTAAAGTTGGAAGGGACCTCAAGGATCATCTAGTTCCAACCCCCTGACATCATGAATTCTTTTTTCTCTACAGCAACACAACCACAAGGGATGGGGAAAGGGAGAGGTAATCCCTCTGCTTCCAACAGGAAAGGTGAAGGCCCTAAGCTTTGTCCATTTGGATATCAAAGTGACACTTCAGCAGTGTGAAACAGCAGTAATAGCCTGATGGAGATTCACTTTTGACAGAGAAGAAGGTCTTTGTCTCAGAGCAGAGGCACAGCCATACAGAAATGGGACAAGTTGTTCAGACACGGGAAATGTCCAGTCAAAAATGACCATTTTGAGTGGCATCTTGGTGTCTGAACAGCAATCAGGAGCTTCAATGGGATTGTATTGCATGAGAAGAGGTTGAGAGAGCTGGGACTGCTCAGCCTGGAGGCTTAGGGGCATCCTGTCCACATGCAGAAGTATCTGCTGTGGAAATGAAAGGAGATGGAGCCAAGCTCTTCTCAGTGGTGCCCAGCAACAGGACAAGAGGCAGTAAGCACAAACCAAAATAAAGGAAATGTAAAGAACATAAGAAAAAACTTTCTGTCCAGTGAAGACAGTCAAACATTGGCACAGGTTGTCCAGAGGTGTCATGAAGACAATCAGCACCCAGCCAGGCATGGTCATGGTCAGCCTACTGTAGCTGAGCCTGTCTGAGCTGAGGGCTGGGACTAGGCCATCTCCAGAAGTGCCTTCCTACCCTGACCATGCTGTAATTCTGTACTATCAAATCCAGTCAGACCTTACTTATAACCTGCAAGCTTAAATATCTTTCACTCTGTCCAACACCAGACAGGTCTTGCTCTGAAGTCCCAGCAACTAAACAGTCTCATTGCTGTTTTGGGGAGGATTTGCTTCCTTTCCAGTCATTCCTCCCTCTAGCCTCTTGAAGTTTGNGGCTCCAGAAAAGGTTTGTTTGTTTTAAAGGCTCTGGGATGTGAAGCTGGAGATTCCAGCCATGAGCATCAATAAAGGCTCCCCCAAAATGCACCCCAAAACATAAGCCCAGGCTGGTTAGCTGCTTGCGCTTCAGGCTGGATGTAGGTGCAGTAAATCACTCATGGGAGGTGACAGCACAAGAGTATGCAGCCAGGGGTTGTTGCCAGCTGCACCACTGCACAGGTCCTCTCCCCACCCCAGCTCCCTGGACTCACCCTGGCTGTGGGGCAGGTCCCTCCCTGCCATCCCACCCCAGGTTCCTAATGAAGCTCCCCAGGCAGCAAGTCTTTCATCAGCTCTCAGACTTTCTGAAGCCCCAAGGTACTCTTTTGAACTACTTTGAAAACAAAACAAACCAAATAAACAACAAAAAGCCAAGCCTAAACAAACCCAAACCAAAAAAAGCTCCAAACAAACCCAACCCCTTTCCCCTCAGATTTCAGATAGCCAACCTCAGCTAGGTAGAGACATCATATTGATGTAACATAAACCATCAGGCAGAAAGCAGTGCAGTTTGTCAGGTTTTCATGCAGTGCCCTGGTAAGCTTTCTAGTGCTTCAGGTCAGTGAACCAACCCTGTCACAGTAGAAACTCATCTGAAGGGCACAGTGCAGTCTGTGCTCTCAATTAATCACCTAGATAGCAACAAGCAATATTTTTAGAATATCTTACACTTTCCATACACTGTTTCAAACAATGCCCTATCAGTTTCAAAAGACAAATCTCCTCTTTCCTGCCTAGAAAATAAATAACTGCTGAAATATGACAACGAGAATTTGTTAAGGGTTAGATAGCAGAAAGCATTTTTGGCCATATATTAAATAGGTTGTTACACTGCTGTTAACTCAAGGAAGGTTTGTGGCCCCTGGGATAAAAGGAACACGAGTAGAGATGTTATTAATCCAAACAAAGCATTTACAAAGCAGAAACTTCCTTTTTTGGGCAGCCCTGAAGTTCTCGTTTACATTCGCACATAAAGAACTGGGGAGGGGAGAGGATCCCTTGCATGCAAACCAGGAAAGATTGGTAGCTGATGCCATGTGGCTTAGGAGCACAGGATGGCTTCAGTTAGAAGGAACCCTAAAGATCAGAGAATCATAGAATGGTAAGGATGGAAGGGACCTCAAAGATCATCCAGTTCCAACCCCCTGCCATAGGCAGGGACACCTCCGACTAGTACAGGGCACTCAAGGCCTCGTCCAACCTGGCCTTGAACATCTCCAGGGAAGGAGTAGCCACAGCCTCCCTGGGCAACCTGTGCCAGTGCCTCACCACAGTTNCTTCCAGGGATGAGGTTTGTGAGAGAAGCTGTAGGATTCACAGAACCATGGAATGGTTTGGGTTGGAAGTGACCTTAAAGATCATTCAGTTCCAACACCCCTGCCATGGGCAGGGACACCTTCCACTAGCCCAGCTTGCTCAAAACTTCACCCAACCTGGGCTTGAACACCTCCAGGGAGGAGGCATCCACTGCCTTGCTGGCAACTCATTCCAGTGCCTCACCACCCTCACAGTAAAGAACTTCTTCCTATTGCCCACTCTAAATCTATTCTGCTCTAGTTTAAAACCATTATCCCTTATCTCATTACCAGAGGCCCTTATAAATAGTCCCTCTGTGGAGTTTTCTCAGCCTCACAAAATCCTCTTCCACATTTTGGTCTGCAGCCATCTACAGCAGAGAGAAGCATGCAAACACAAATGCTCTAAATCCAGCAGACTTTCTAGACTATTGAGAAGAAACAACTGCTACACCAATAAATGCAAGTTGCAGGTGCAGAAGTTAAAACAGTAAATTAATGAGGTCTTCTCTTGGCAAAATGGAGCAAGCAACCAGCTGGCATGACATTTTCAGCACAAAATGAGAAATAAATGTATAGGCACCAAAAGAAGATGATCAGTGTTGAAAACAATTTCAGATGCAAGTCACAGATAGGTGCATAATGTGATAAAATAAAGAGCAGTGCTTCAGATACATTTTCTAGTAACTGAAGCATGCAAAATTAGTGACAAGTTAATTTTGCAGATGTTAAAGCTCTCTTAGAACTATATGCCAGTGTTTTACTTTTCCACATATGACTTCTGAAATAGTTGCAGAATACAGAAGGTGCTTCATNCCTTGCCCTGCTGGCCATGCTTCTCTTGAGTCCCCAGAGAAGGAGACTCCACAAGTTTCTCTGGGCAGCCTGCTCCAGGGCTCCATCACCCTCCGTCCCAAGAAGGACACTGAAATGTTGGAGCAGGTCCAGAAGAGGCCACAAAGATGATCAGAGGGCAGCAGAACCTCTCCTGTGGGGATAGGCTGAGAGGGTTGGGGCTTTTCAGTCTGGAGAACAGAAGGCTCCAGGAAGACCTTAGAGCAGCCTTCCAGCACCTGAAAGAGGTCTACAAGAAAGCTGGGAAGGGACTTTTTACAAGGGCTTGTAGTGATAGGACAAAGGGGAGTGGCTTTGAGCTGGAAGTGGGGAAATTTAGCCAGAATATTAGGAAGAAATTCTTGACTGTGAGGGTGGTTAGACACTGGAACTGCCCAGGGAGGTTGTGGAAGCTCCCTCCATGGAGGTGTTCAAGGCAGTTGGATGAGTCTTTTAGCAACATGATCTAGCAGAAGGTGTCCTTGCCTGTGGCAGAGGGGTTTGAACCAGATGATCTCAAAGGTCCCTTCCAAGCTGATCACTCTGTGATTCTGTGTTCAATACATGGATACCTATTTTAAAACATTTCACACAGATCTCCAAGCATTCTTCCCAGAGAAATAAAGCATGCAGGAGAGCAGTCAATCATTCAGCAACAGGTGAACCCCCCAGCAGAAAGCAAGCTGTAATTACAGCAAGTCCTGCTACTCTTTAATAGGGGCTTCAAAAGAAAAGACTGTTAAAGGTCCTGTTGTAGTATAATATCTGCCCAGAAGATGCTATAATTAAAGTAGAGTTGTCATTTCTACCAGGAAACCCTGTCCCAAAGATTTACTACTTAGCCATAAAAATTTAATCACAGCTCCAAGACTTAAAAAAAAATAAAATCAGGAAAGAACCCTTCAGGTTGAGTAGAATTCCTTTTCTTCAAGTCTTAGGAAATTAAACCATAGCAAAAGCTTTTGTGAAGATAGAAGACTTTACAAGCATGGAATCTGGATAGGCTATTCTGCCCTAAAAGCAGAAATACCCTCAGTAAGGGCAGGATTAATTCTCTGGATTGTTCTGTCACTTCTGAATCTTCTGCCTGGCTTTGGTTCAAGACCTTCCAAGTCCTGGTTTTGCCGGAGCACACAGGTCTGTGGCCTATTAATAAAGTGCTTACAGATATTGAACTCTGTCATGGTCATGGGTTTTCTAAACCAGCACAGTTACCTAACTGCTATCCCTCATCTGGTGCTGTTCTGTCCTCAGGGCGCCTTCTGATGACCCCAACTGGTTCCCTTCCCACCCCAAAGGGTTTTAGGAGCCCTAAGCACACTCACACACATGTAACTGCCTCTGCCCATGGATGGATGGTGCAAAAAAGCAAAGCAGTAGGACATTTGTGTGCACACAGCTGATAATGTTTGACCTGAAAGGGGTTTCCATCACTGGCACAGGCTGCCCAGGGAGGTGGTTGAATTCTTGTCCCTGGAGGTGTTTCCAAGAGGCAGAGATGTGGTGCTGAGGGACATGGGTTAGCCTTGGTAGAGTTAGAGAATGGTTTGACTTGATCTTAAGGGTCTTTCCCAACCAAAGTAGCTTTAGGACTCTGTGACAAGTGTTTGCCAAGATTGCTGCCAGGATTTCCAATTGGTGCCAGCTGTGATGGCATTACCCTGACGAGATCATCTTCATCAGTAAGCAATTCCAGAAGCTGCCCATGTAACTCATAATGAACACTTCTCTTTGCAGGATGTTACCTCCTATACATCCACCACCCTCAGGAAAATACAAAGGCCAAAGATTTATTCCATATGTAAGTGATTACTAAGCTGTTACCAAATAGTGTTGTATAATGGAGCTGGTTTTGGTTCTACACAGGCTGGATCTTAGCTTAGAGAAGAGGAGACTGAGGGGAGAATCTTATTAATGATGACAAATATCTAAGGGGTGGGTGTCAGGATGATGGAGCCAGACTCTTCTCAGTGCTCCCCAGTGACAGGACTAGAGGCAATGGGCATCAGCTTGAGCACAGGAAGCTCCATCTAAAGATGAGAAGGAAATTCTTTACTTTGAGGGTGGCAGAGTACTGGAACAGGCTTCCCAGTGGAGTCTGTATCCCTGGGGATGTTCAAGGCCTGTCTGGGACATGGTCCTGTGTGACCTGCTCTAGGTGATCCTGCTCTGGCAGAGAGGTTTGGACTCAATGATCTTTAGAGATGCCTTCCAACCCCTACCATCCTGTGAATTTGTGACTACAATTTATACAGTCTTGGTTCCAATTTGTTTCATTTGTTCTGATGTTTTCATCAAAGCAAGTAAGAACCCGGGCTGGCTATGTCCCTTAGGAGAAATCACAGCAGATCATTACCATCATTACTTCATTGTTAAATTACATATGAATACTGCCTTCCACATCTGCAGTTATTTCACATTCAATTCTTAGAATCACAGAATCAGTCAGGGTTGGAAGGGATCACAAGGATCATCTAGTTCCAACCCCCCTGCCATGGGCAGGGACACCTCTCACTAGATCAGGCTGTCCAGAGCCTCATCCAGCCTGGCCTTAAAGACCTCCAGGGATGAGGCTTCCATCACTTCCCTGGGCAACCTGTTCCAGTGTATCACCACCCTCATGGTGAAGAACTTCTTCCTAACATCCAGTCTGAATCTACCCATTTCTAGCTTTGCTCCATTCTCCTCAGTCCTGTCACTACCTGACATCCTAAAAAGTCCCTCCCCAGCTTTCTTGTAGCCCCATTAAGATACTGGAAGGCCACAATAAGGTCACCTCAGAGCCTTCTCCTTTGCAGACTCAACAGCCCCAACTCCCTCAGTCTCTCCTCATAGCAGAGCAGCTCCAGCACTATGATAGTCCTCATGGCCCTTCTCTGGACACCTTCCAGCACTTCCATAGCCCTCTTGTAACAGGGACTCCAGAACTGGATGCAGTACTCCAGAACTGGATGCAGTACTCCAGAACTGGATGCAGTACTCCAGGTGGGGTCCCACCAGAGTAGAGTAGAGGGGAAGAATCACTTCCCTCACCCTGCTGCCCACACTGCTCTTGCTGCAGCCCAGGCTCTGGTTGCTCTCTGGGCTGCAAGAGCTCACTGACAGCTCATGTTGAGCTTCTCATCCACCAGCACTCTCAAGATCCCTCTCCTCAGTGCTGCTCTCAAGCCAGTTACTGCCCAGCCTATATTGAAGCATTTTAAAGATGGGCACAGAAATAGCTTTGGTCAAATTTATAGCATTAGTAGTTCTGTGGTGTGGTTTGTGGTTTGCTTTTTTTTTTTCCTTTTAATAAAAAAGTGTCCAAGTTTCAAAATCTCTTCTGAAACTGTATAAGTGAAGCTGTGGCTGGTTCAGTCTTTAATGCCATGACAAAAAGGGGTAAGGGAGAGGAACAATATGAAACACTACACTGACATTTTGCTCTGGAGAAAATGTTAGTTTCAAATGTTACTGGGTAATTTGTTTTAGCAGAGCTGCAGCCTTCTCTAGCTTTTGGCAGCATCATTTTCAAATGGCCACCTCTTAATAAAAGGATAACCTTTTAAAGAGCTCTGCCACTTACTGCCCTCACAACGCCATACTCGGTCCTGCTGAGGCCACATCTGGAATACTGTGGCCAGTTCTGGGCTCCTCAGTTTAAGAAGGGTGGCAANTTCTATGATTCTAACTTGGAGGGGATACAGAAAAGGGCTGCAAAGATGCTGAGGGGACTGGAACCTCTCTGATGAGGAAAGGCTGAGAGAATTGGGCCCTTATAGCCTGAGGAAGAGCAGACTGAAGGTGAGTGTCAGGAGGACGGAACCAGGCTTTTTTCAGTCGTGCCCAGTGACAGGACAAGGGGTAACAGGAACAAACTTGAGCATAAGAAGTTCCAACTGAACAGAATGCGGAACTTTAAGGCTGACAGAACACTGGAACCTGCCTGGGCAAGAGTGTTGGACTCTATCTCCAAGAGGTCCCTTCCAACCCCTACCATTCTGTGTTTCTGTGATAACAAGTGCCCCATAACACATGGCATTGAGTAAATCATCTACCAACAGTCAGTTGCTTGATCCTATGCTGCCTGAGCTGCTCTGGAGAGATGAGCATATTTGTTACAACAACAGCAAAGGGACCTGCAGCTGGATTTGTGTTCACATAGCTGTATGGGACAGCTCAAGTAATCTCAGTTTGCCACTACACCCCTAAAAAGCCCAAGCAGTGCATCCTCACATGCTCAAGCCATCTGGCAAGATACTCCTTGGTTTCAATCCACCCATACTTGTAGAGACAAAATGTTCTGAAATCTGGAGATTTTATGCAGATGACTTAATAGCCTGCTTTGCATATTTGATGATTCATTACCTTATTTACATAAACGACAACAAATGGTCCCAATTACTGGCATTTAAGCCTGAAAAGGCTGCACCACAGAGCATGCTTTAGGAATGGAGCAACTGCTGTTTTATTTCTGGCATATATTTGGAATGGTGTCCAGGTTACCCTGATGCTTCCCCCCAGCCTTCATCTTTAGATGTTGCTCATCAGAAGCACGAAGGACAAATCCAATACCGTGGTCAAGCAGCAGACAATAGTAGGTGACAAAGAAACAAAGAAATTTGAAATAGTATTTTTCCAGACAAGAAAAACCTTGAGAACCACCAATAACCCTACCATTAAAGCAAAAGGGCCTAGGAGGTACATTATTAAAACCCCCAAACTATTTTCTGCCAGTAATGTGCTCAGGTGGCCAAGTGATACCTGTGCTAGTGGGAGGTGTCCCTGCCTATGGCAGGGGGTTCAAACTAGATGATCTTTGAGGTCTCTTCCACCTTACCATTCTATGATCAACAGCATCCTGATCTGGATCAGGAATAGTGTGGCCAGCAGGAGTAGGGAAGGGATTGTCCCTCTGTATTGGGCACTGGTGGGGCCACATCTTGAGCGCTGGGTTCAGTTTTAGGCCATTCACTATAAAGAGGACATTGAGGTGCTGGAGTATGTCCAGAGAAGAGCAACAAAGCTGTGGAAGGGTCTGGAGAACAGGGCTGGTGAGGAGCAGCTGAGGGAACTGGAGGTGTTTAGTCTGGAGAAGAGGAGGCTGAGAGCAGACCTTATGGCTCTCTGCAACTCCTTGAAAGGAGGTGACAGTGAGGTGAGGGTTGGTCTCTTCTCCCTCCTATCAGGTGACAGAATGAGAGGAAGTGGCCTGAAATTGCACTAGGGAAGTTTACTTTGGAGATCAGGAAAAATTGGAACAGGTTGCCCAGGGAAATGGTGAGTCACCATCCCTGATGGTGCTCAGGAAACATGTGGACATGGCACTTTGAAACATGGTTTAATGGCCATGGTGGGGTGGGGTTGAGGGTTGGACTTGATGACCTTAGAGGTCTTCTCTAATTGAAACAATTCTGTGATTCTAGGATTCTAGAACTAAAGCTGCTGAGACTGCCCAGTGCAATATATAGACATAAAACCTCTGTCAGAAAAAAAGCTCAATGGCCATTTGTGAAGGCAAGGTAACAGAAGTTAAAATGCAGAGAACACTGCAGGACTACTATTTCCACCTAGAACCATGAAGGAAATTGGTAAAAGGCTGTTTGGAGTGCAGATTCTATTCCCCAAACAGTGCTCTGTGATCTCACTGTTCTCCATGGTTAGCTGCAACAACTGAAAAAGCTAAAAACATACAGTCCTAGCTCCAAAAATGTTTCATTTGTGCTGAACCATTAATCACATCAAAATTTTGCTTCTGTACTTTCTGGGTTCACAGACTGATCTTAAAGGGTTATNTGCTCTCAGCCACTCACCACCCAGCCTGGAGTTGTGCTTGGGACTGTGCCTACCCAGGTACTATGATGCTATAAGGCCTGCTATGTGATGTGTGCTACAAACACACACAAACCAAGAGAGATAGAAAGAAAAGAGGCAACAAGAAGAACAAAGTGGCAAATACCTCCCCTCCAGCAAGCCCTCCTGGACTGTTACTGGCCACCAGTCTGCTATCAGCAAAGATACAGCAAATTTGACCTGAATTCCCTGCACTGAAATACAACCACCAAATCTACCATGTTATTATATGAACTATAAAAGAAACAGAATAATTCAGAAGCTATTAAAAATTCATGTTATAAATTCTGAGAGCAAGCCTTCACGATGTCCCTCATTTTAATAGTCCTTAAAATGCCTTTCAGTGGCAAGGTCTGCAGAAGTGGAGGGGGGAAGGGAGTCTGGCATAACTTGAGTCAAGAAAATCAAGTTTCTCACCTCAGAAAATACTCCTTGGAGGAGGAAAAATAGGATCTGAGCAAATTCCATATTTAACATAGGAATGAAATGGATCTTTTTAATGTTTGCTGGCCTCTAAAGACCAGTCTGTGAATGATTTACTCCCACGTTAACATCAAGTTCTGTAATGGGGAATTCAAGTAGCTCCCAGATAATGCATGAACCTAAATGCACTATTCCCTTCTCCTCTACATATAACAACTCTGTAATGTTAACAGCCATGAAGAATGGAGGCAGTGACCACAAAGCCAGCTTCAAGCAAGTAACGTTTGCAGATCTCAAGATGAGACCTTAATGAATGGGAATGGTAGTGTTGGGTTGATCATTGGACTTGAAGATCTTGGAAGTCTTTTCCAACCTCAATGATTCCAATGTATCTTTCACATAAGGTGATGTCTTCAACTGAATAACATAATCCCATTCTCAGTCCCTTGCCAAGCAGGATGGCACACATCATCATACTTCTCAAGAGCAATATTATACAACGACAGGGGGCTGGACAAGATGACCTTTGAGGATCCCTTCCAACCCAATGCAGTCTGTGAAAAACAATTAACAGTGGTTTGGGACTTTCTGTGCCAGAAATTTTCTACAGCACAAACAAATCAGCCATGTTTTTCCTCCAGAAGCAGCTACCTCTGTTGGTCTGTTCTGCAGCTAACAAAATCACAGTCACTTATTCCTTAGTAACACTCATTTTATCCGGGATGTGTTCCTGTGCAACCTGCTCTAGGCCAACCTGCCTTTGCAGGGGGGTTGGACTAGGTGATCTCCAGAGGTCCCTTCCAACCCCCACTGTGAAGAGATCTGTTCATCTGCCTGCTCATGTGAATACAAAGAGTTGGCCTGGGGATTTTCCTCCCGAAGCAGCTCCAACCCTCTCCCCCTTCCAAATGCCTGGCAGAGCATTAGGGAGGAGGCTCCCTTCACCCCTCCAGCCCTGGAAATTTCAGGACCAGTTCAGGTCGGCACAAAATTCACTCAAAAGTATGCTCAGGTAGCACAGAAACATGACCTCCTGAAGCCTTCTTGACTACAGTTGTGATTGCCATCCATTATTTCCAGAAAGCTTATAATTGCATCACCTTTTTGTTTCAGTTACTACAAAAACAACAAAGCCAAATTTCAGTGTGGTGCTAATGGACACGTGCAGTGTGCAGAGCACAGATCTCAGATGGACTCTGCCAGAGGCAAAGAAAAAGAGAAATCCCAACATGCCCAAAATCTTAAAGACACTTTTCTTTATAGCTTACACTATCAATGAATCAAAGTGTGTTATTTTTACCAGTAGCCCAGAACACCTTGTTAAAATCACAGAATCATAAAATCACACACAATCACAGAGTTAATCGGGTTGGAAAAGACCTTCAGGATCACTATAGAATGGTAAGGTTGGAAGGGACCTCAAAGATCATCTAGTTCCAACCCCCTGCCATAGGCAGGGACACCTCCCACGAGCACAGGTCACTCAAGGCCTCGTGCAATCTGGCCTTGAACACCTCCAGGGAGGGAGCAGACACAACCTCCCTGGGCAACCTGTGCCAGTGTCTCACCACCCTCACTGCAAACAACTTCTTCCTATCATCCAGTTTCAATCTCCCCTCTGCCAGTTCAAACCCATTGCCCCTTGTCCTGTCATTGCAAGATCTTGTCAATAGTCCCTCCCCAGCCTTCCTGTAGGCTCCCTTCAGAAAGGGAAAACTACTATAAGGTCTCAAATCCAACCTATCACCCAACACCATCTAATCAACTAAACCATGACACCAAGGGCCATGGCTTCATCCAGTCTCTTTCTAAACACTTCCAGAATCACTGAATTGTTTCAGCTGGAAAAGACCTCTAAGATCCCCCAGTCCAACCATCAACCCAACACCATCGTGGCCACTAAACCATGTCCTGAAGTGCCACATCCACAGGTTTCTTGAACACGTCCTTCAGGGATGGTGACTCCACCACTTCCTTGGGCAGCCTGTTCCAGTGCCTGACCATTTGCAGGGAAGAATCTAGAAGTTTTTCCTAATCTCCAAACTAACCCTCTCCTGGCACAATTTCAGGCCATTTCATCTCATTCCATTGCCTGATACTAGGGAGAAGAGACCAACCCTCACCTCACTCTAACTTCCTTTCAAGGAGCTGCAGAGAGCCAGAAGGTCTCACTCAGCCTCCTCCAGACTAAACACCTCCAGTTCCCTGAGCTGCTCCTCACCAGCCCTGTTCTCCAGACCCTGCCTCAGCTTTGTTGCTCTTCTCTGGACACACTCTAGCACCTCAATGTCCTCCGTACAGTGAGTGGCTTAAAACTGAACCCAGCTCTCAAGCTGTGGCCTCATCAGCACCCAGTAGAGGAGTACAAACCCTTCCCTACTCTTGTTGGCCTCATGCAACTTCCCTTCATGGAGCTCTAAAGAGCAAGGAGGTCTCTCCTCAGCTTTCTTTTCTGCACAGCAAACATCCGCAGGTCCCTCAGCTGCTCCTCACCAGCCCTGTTCTCCAGATCCCTCACCAGGCTTTGCTGCTCTTCTCTGGACAGACTCCAGCCCCTCAATGTCTGCCTTACAGTGAGGGGCCCAAACCTGCACCCAGTGTATCAGTCAGACTGCAGCAACTGAGTGGCTCTACTAATTACTGAAAAAAAAACCACTCACCCTTGCTGAGAGAACAAAAAAAGCTTTCCTGGAGACAGAAATGACAGAGTGGCAGGTTGGAGGGACAGGGTACTTGGGGGTGATTTGTTCAGCACAAGCCTCAGGTGCAGCTGGCTTTTCCCAGCCCTAGGCCTTTTCATTTGCAACTTAAGAGTAAGACATCAAGCCAAGGTCTGTCCCTGAAGTTTATGTTACACAGAAAGCTTTTCTTTTCTTTTTTCCAAGTTGCATAATTCTTACTGAATTTTAATTGTAGACAAATGAAGAATTCAAAGAACTCTTCTTTAAACCCTCAGAAGCAATCTTTTATTTTTTTTTGGGGGGGAGGGAGGGATGGGGAAGTGCTGTTTCCATTTGCAGAATAGCAATTAGGAGAAAGGATAAATCAATAGGTTTGCATTTATCAATTACTGTTACTCACCAAGCAGAAGGCTGGGAACTTTGATAACGAATCTTCAATTCCTTCAGCTCTTAATTACAACTCATTAACTTTTCATTAACTTCAAGCTTAGTCAAAAGCAAAAGCAAGCCTTTGATGGTACCAGGGCGGCAGCACGCCGTGGTAGATGCTAGACACAGTGTTTGCTTTGTGGAATTATTTGTGTTTGGCCAGTTATGCCACTGCTGTATAGTAGCAACTCATGAGCAGTGATAAACTCATCTCATTAATGCATTAAAAAATATCTAAAGGCTAAGTGGCAGGAGACTGGAGCCAGATCCTTCTCAGTGGTGTCTATTAACAGGCCACAAAGATGATCAGAGGGCTGCAGCAGCTTTCCTATGAGGACAGGCTACAAGAGTTGGGGCTTTTCAGCCTGGAGAAGAGAAGGCTTCCTGGAGACCTTAGAGTAGCCTTCCAGTATCTGAAGGGGGCCTACAGGAAGGCTGGGGAGGGACTATTGACAAGGTCTTGCAATGACAGGGCTAAGGGCAAGGGGTTTGAACTGGTAGAGGGGAGATTGAAACTGGATGTTAGGAAGAAGTTCTTTACAGTGAGGGCGGTGAGACACTGGCACAGGTTGCCCAGGGAGGTTGTGGCTGCTCCCTCCCTGGAGGTGTTCAAGGCCAGGTTGGATGAGGCCTTGAGTGACCGGTGCTAGTGGGAGGTGTCCCTGCCTATGGCAGGGGGTTGGAACTAGATGATCCTTGAGGTCCCTTCCAACCCCAAACCATGCTGTTTTTCTTTACCTCTTTGGCCCAGCACCTAGCTCCTGTCTGTGTTAACTGGAAGGCATTCTGTATAAGGCTCTCATTGGAGTGAATCAGAGTTTTAGAAAGCACAAATATTTTACAAACCACATCTAAAGTAAGGCTGTACTTAAACTAAGTTTACATGACTATTTTTCTGTTTTCTGAAAGCAGATTTTCCATTACTCATGGGTTTATCTGAATGCATTGCATATTAAAGTCATTTCAAAAAGATTTTAAAATGAGACCTTTACTATTTGAGGAAAGATTCCTATTATGCAACTTCTCCTAGACCCAGACCAGATACCAAATGAGAAACAGTACTGTGTGTTTGTGGCTTTGGCATTACTGGTGGATGAGTTGGGGTTTTATACTTGTGATGTGATCTGGACTGCTCCAACTCCCTTGTTTTATGCATGAGAGGGGAAAAAAAAGAAACAAGCAGCTATTTAGAACAACAGAGTTGCCACCCAGAGTGTGTAAAATGTATAGCTAATATTTTGCTTAAAATGGGACATATTAAATTAGCTACAGGTTCGGCACTGTGTGGAATATTTTATTCCACAAAACAACAAGAAGTTCTTTTTCAATCTACAAATACATTAGGATCTTAACAAGGCCAAGTTCAAGGTCCTGCACCTGGGTAGGCACAATCCCAAGCACAGCTCCAGGCTGGCTGGGGAATGGCTGAGAGCAGCCCTGAGGAAAAGGACCTGGGGGTCTGGGGTGATGAAAAGCCCAACATGAGCCTGCAGTGTGAGTGCAGCCCAGACAGCAACTGTGTGCTGGGCTGCAGCAAGAGCAGTGTGGGCAGCAGGGCAAGGGAGGGGATACTACCCCTTTGCTCTGCTCTCCTCAGACCCCATCTGGAGTCCTGTGTGCAGTTCTGGAGCCCCCAGTACAGGAAGGACATGGAACTGTTGGAGCAGGTCCAGAGGAGGGGCACAAAGATGCTCAGAGGGCTGCAGCAGCTCTGCTCTGAGGACAGGCTGAGAGAGTTGGGGCTCTGCAGCCTGGAGAAGAGAAGGCTGCCAGGAGACCTTAGAGTAGCCTTCCAATATCTGAAGGGGGCCTACAGGAAGGCTGGGGAGGGACTATTGACAAGGTCTTGTAATGACAAGACAAGAGGCAATGGGTTTGACCTGGCAGAGGGGAGACTTAGACTGGATGTTAGGAGGAAGTTGTTTGCAGTGAGGGCGGTGAGACACTGGCACAGGTTGCCCAGGGAGGTTGTGGCTGCTCCTTCCCTGGAGGGGTTCAAGGCCAGGTTGGGTGAGTCCTTGAGTGACCTGTGCTAGTGGGAGGTGTCCCTGCCTATGGCAGGGGGTTGGAACTGGATGGTCTTTGAGGTCCATTCCAACCTTACCATTTTATGATCTGTGTTTTCCTCTGACATGAGGCAGCTTCAAAATCCTTTATATTTTTTTTTTTGCTTCCTCTGCAAAAAGGCCTCCTCCTCACAAAGCCAGGACAGACAGAAGGGCAAAAGGCTCCTGCAAACTGCTTTCTGTGCTATCAGTTTGCCAACTGCCTTCTGTGCCATCAGGGCAGCAGCAGACCACCACATCTGGTAAGTCCATCCACTTGTTATTACTTCATATGCACCCTTTCCTTTGTTATCAGGTGATAATATTGGCAATAAAAGCACTCTGCAAGGTTAGCATCACAGCTTTTGGCAGAAGTATCACCACTGTTCCATAAGGACAAACTGGAGCAAGACTGAGCTCCCACAAGCTGTCCCTAGGATTATGTTTCCCCACCAAACAGCTGTCTTCAATCACAAAGCCCACACTTCTTTTTCCAGCATTATTAATCTTATGACAAATGGTCACTTTCCTAGGGGGTTGACATAGTCCACGTGGCTGTTCAGTATTTTTTTCCCCACAATAAATGCCACAAGGAAAGGTTGCAGAAGCAGCCTGAGCCAAACTAGGCACTTGGGGCCATGGTTTAGTTGATTAGATGGTGTTAGATAGAATCATAGAATGGTAAGGTTGGAAGGGATCTCAAAGATCATCTAGTTCCAACCCCCTGCCATAGGCAGAGACACCTCCCACTAGAACAGGTCACTCAAGGCCTCCTCCAACCTGGCCTTGAACACCTCCAGGGAGGGAGCAGCCACAACCTCCCTGGGCAACCTGTNGGCTGTGAAGTCTCCTTCCCCGGAGACATCCAAAACCTGCCTGAACGCATTCCTTGCAACCTGTTCTAGGTCTGCCCTGGCAGGGAGGTAGGACTTGATGATTTTTCAAGGTCTCTCTGAACCCCTAACACTCTGTGATTCTGTGAAAAAGGGGCTGAACACAAGCTATCAGCTACTTGTTCCCCTGATTGCACAGCTCACACGGGGGTCTGGCCCCTGGTACTATGGTGGAGGAGTCACAACGTGGTGTCTTGGTTTTAGAGGTCTTTTCCAACCAAAAGCAATTCTATGACTGTGTAAGTGCTGTGTTTTCACTTGGTACAACTAGCTCAAACTGATGATCTGCCACATTTCCTAATGGCTCTGAAAGTGTCTCGTAGAAAATCAGGACATCCCCTGCTATTTCTTATCTACCTCTATGAAGTGCACAGAAATCAAAGATAATGACAAAGAAGCCATAAATCACTTAAAGGTGTCTGTGTGGTCTGTTATCTTCATCAGGAGCTTCACACAATGTTCTCCTCACTAACAAAAATTGCAGCTCACCTTCAGTCCCAAGATGAAACCAAATTCTCATCTAGCAGCCCCACCACAGCCCTAAAGTCAAAATAAAGGCTTTCTTCCCAGCCTCCACAGCTCCACTTCACTTCAGAAGTGACTTGTCCTGAGTACATGCAGAGCTGTTATCCTGACTCTCAAGTATGTCCACGAGACACTGCCCAGGACACTCTCCTCCAGGATGGCTCAGGCATGCATTGTGCCTGCTTTCCTATCACATGAAGAAGTGACTGGGACACCTCCTCCGTTTGTTTGGCTGGGTTGTAAGGAAGAAGGATGAAAAACTGGCACAGGTCAAGACACCATGGGTTTGCAAAGTTTTGGCCATTTTCTAAACCAGATAGAGAGGAACTGGGTGACAGAACACTGGAACAGGCTGCCCAAGGGGGTTCTGGAGTCTCCCTCTCTGGAGATATTCAAAACCTGCCAGGATGTTTTCTTGTGTGATCTGGTATAGGTGATCCTGCTCTGGCAGGAGGGTTGAACTTGATGATTTTTCAAGGTCCCTTCCAATACCTAACATTCTGTGATCCTGTGAAATACAGTCAAGAAACAGATGGAAGTGTTCTCCCCTCTGCACAGCTCTTCACGCTAAGCAGATTTACAACAGTGCCAAGGAAACAGTTAGTAAAAGCTACAGTGCTCCATGAGGTGTTGAGACAGCCTCAGCTCTTCTTCAGATGACTGCTAGCATGAAAGGAGGCTTATTAAGCTCCTGATTTACAGAATTAGATGATCTTGAGTACAATCTGATCTGAAGCCCATAGAAGAACTTTCTCAGCTATTCCCACTAGAGCTGACTCAGGTCAGGCTTCAAATAAATCAACTTAAAATCCAGTTTAAATCACAAGCAAAATATACCTCATGTTATGTCAGCTCCAAGGGGCTGCTGCCTGCCTCCACACACAAGGTTAGTGTAAAATGACATTAGGAATCCAAAATAGAAACCTCAGAAAATAATTTTTAAGAACAACTGAAAACATTCTATAGAAAAGCAAAAAAAAAAAAAAAGCTTCAAGCCTCCCTGCTTTTCCTCTCCATGTTCTCCTTAGAAAACAGCAGCTCTTACCAGTAAAATTGTTCCTCCTGAGTTGTTGTCACTGGTCCCACATCGGGGCTGAAAACTGCTCCTATTCCCACACTCAAACCTCACACCAGCATAGGTCCCTCACAGAGGGGTTGGCCTGTTTCTGTGGTCTGTTTCACAGATAACAAACACTACATATTGCTTTGGGATCCAACGAGTGGAAAGGAGCCCAGCTTGATGCTGGTCAGCAGTCTCTGTGATTTAAAGTCAGCTAAAATAACCCCAAGGCAAACCAGCAAAGGGTCATGGTAGCAACAGCTGAAGCCTCCTCTGAGCACAAGTTGATGGTACACCCCTGTCCTTGAGCTGGCTGGATCTCAGTCTCCCCAGGACCCCTTCCAGCCTCCTTTGATTCCCTATTCCTCTGTTTCACTTGACAGAGACTGGAGACACTCACAGACACCCACAGATCCTCCGGATAACAGCAAGCCGCTGGGGCCCCTCCACAGAGATTTGGCTAATTAACCCTTTCCCTGCCCACCAGCCCCAAGGCTCATGCACTCTGTCACAGACACTCAGGATAGATTAGGAAAGTTGCTTAACACTCAGCTCCCACTGACCTCAAAGGAATCTGCAAATACTTCTTGTTTCTGACAGCCCATGCATTTAGATTGATAAATACGACCCTGTCAGATGGGGACAAGAGGGGAAAAGGGGGGGATAAAAAAAAAAAAAAAAAAGGGAGTTTCTATTTTCATTTCAGGTAAAAAGAATGAAAAGCATTCAGCATTCATTGGTGCTGAGTTTAGGCACTTCAAATTTCAGCTGAAGCACTCAAAGTGATCCATGCCACCTTATCTTTCCCACCCAGACAGCTCCTTTAGTATCTGCCTTTAGATCTTTGCCTCTTTAACAATTGTTTGCATTCAAGCTAATTTTGTATGCAGTATCTGCTTTCCATCAGGTGACTTACTGAGTCTAGTTTTGTCCTACCTGTACAAGGGACATCTTTTTCCCCTTCATAGAACCTGCTGCTGAAGAAATGACTGAAGACAAGCATGCAAAAAAAAAAAAAAACAAACCAAACAACAAAACAACCAATCCAAAAGCTTCAGCTGAAGAGTGAGGAAGATTTAACTGCATGACACAACCCAAGACAGGCAAAATAAATTCCATTTCTACAGAAAATATCTTGCTGTTGCAATGCCATTGACAGGGGATTTTTGCCTAGTTTGTTTGTTTGTCTGTTTCAAACAACATGAAATAATTTGTTTTAAACAGGGGGGCTGCAGACAATGCTTAGCTAAATGTTATTGCAGGGCCAGGGCAGCATTCAGAGTGCCTAGTGTGTGCACAGTAGGGTAAGCTCAGCTATAAGCTAATGATTAAGAAAACTCAATTAATTCATTTCTAGGTGATCTGCTTTAGNTGAGCATCTCCCCTACAAAGAAAGGCTGCGAGCCCTAGGGCTGTTTAGCCTGGAGAAGAGAAGACTGATTTGATCAATGTATACAAATATCTGAGAGGTGGGTGTCAAGTGCCTGGGGTCAATCTCTTTTTGGTGGTCAGCAGCAATAAGCCAAGGAGCAACAGCTACAAACTGGAACAGAGAAGGTTTCACTTCAACATGAGGAGAAACTTCTGTACAGTGAGGGGGACAGAGCCCTGGAACAGGCTGCCCAGAGAGGCTGTGGAGTCTCCTTCTCTGGAGACTTTCAAAACCCACCTGGATGCATTCCTGTGTGCATTACCCTAAGGGATCCTGCTTTGGCAAGGAGGTTGGACTGGATGATCTTTGGAGGTCCCTTCCTATCTCTAAAGTTCTGCGATTCTGTGATTTTCAGAGGTCTCTTCCACCTCCTACCATTTTGTCAATTCCGAATATGATGACTGAATTTATTAAGAGCCTGTGAGCAGCACTGCAACTACCTAAAGCCTGTATCATGTTCTGCAGTCATCTGCAGTCACAATGTGATGTCCCAAAGTCATCTGAGAGGTACAGGAAAATACAAAGTTACCCAGTAATGTCCTTCCCTCTATCAGGATGTTAATGGAGTGTGAACTATATCAAACGAGCACAAGGAGGAACATTTACTGCAAATTTTACTCAACAGCAGTTCAAGCTATCATACATCAGGAAATGAAAATAAGAGGTGAAGAGTACATATTTTATTATTTCAACAACCTACTGTCCTAATGGAGTAAAAACCTCTCCTCATAAAAAGGCATTATGAGTCTGTGCTGACCAGACACTTTTCCTCTCTCTCCCCCCAGGAATGAACTGAAATACACAGCTGAGACTACTTCAGGACCTACAAAACGAATTGCCAGTGGAAAACAACTGATATTCTTCTACTGTACTTCACACACTCGTTTTACAGCTCCTGTTTTATAGCTCCAAGTTGTGACAGTGTGTGAGACATTTTTTGTTCTATGACTTTGACCCCTACAGAAGTCATCAGACATTTTTTTGGTCCGCCTTTCATTATTTCCGTGGCTACAATCTACGTCTGTCCTGTCTTTCAGGAATACAGATTGAGAACCCTTGAGCTGCTTATCATCTGAGTTTTAAGCCTTGTAATTTTAAGTCAACACTCTGCAGAAAGTAAAACCAGAGGTAGTAATAAGGACCGTGTGTTCAGGTTTATCAGCTCACAATACAGCGTGTGTTACGCGCGAGGGCTTTGGGGGCAGGACCGCTCGGTTTTCCCTTCCAATGCGCTCAGTTTGTTGTTCAAAAGGCTGCTGGAAATATTTCTGGATTACAAGCAGTTGCTGAAATTTTTAAGTAAAATAAAACTCTCCCAGCTGTGTAAATATTATAGGAGTATATGTGTTACTCAGACACATTTATTTGCTCTCCTGCAGCCTTTCGGACCACCAGAGGACTCCGAATTTCTACAACTCGGCGGTGCCAGAGCGGGTACAGAGAAGGGCAGTGAAGCTGGTGAGAGGATTGGGGTGGGTTGGCTGAGGGAGCTGAGGTTGTTTAGCCTTCAGAAGACAAGGCTGAGAGGAAACCTTATTGCTCTCTACAACTCTCTGAAAAGAGGGTGTAGTGAAGCTGGTGTTAGCCTCTTCTGCCAAGCAGCTAACAACGGGACAAGAGCAAATGGCTTCAAGCTGCGCCAAAGGAGGTTTAGATTGGATATTAGGATAAATTTCTTTATAGAAAGAGTGGTCAAGCATTGAAACAGGCTGCCCAGGGAGGTGGTGGAGTCATCATCCCTGGAGGCATTCAATAAACAAATAGATGTGGTACTTTGGGACATGGTCTAGCAGTAACGGAGATGTTGGCTAGAAGGTTGGACTTGATCTTAGGATGTTTTTTCTGATCTTAATGATTCTGTATGTCCAGAGGAAGACATTTCACATAGGGATGAGAATTGAAGTTCAAGGATCCTTTTCCTAACCTGAGCCATGCAAATACATCTTGCTCCTCCTTTCCTAACAAATATAAATAAGGTTGCGGTGGACATAGTATGTAAAGCTTAAATTAGGGACAACCACTATGGAGGACCCCTCCTGTTTGCATCAAAGTGTATCAGTGGTTCTGTATCAGGGAGAACTGAACAGATTCCCACTGCTCCCATATAGCCTCCACCCACACTGTAATGGACATGGTGTCAACTTTTCCCTTCTCCAAATCCCTTTTTGATTTCTCTCTTGTGTATCTTTCTTTCCTTTCCCACAAGGAATCAAGATACCTTGTGCATAAATAATCTGAACCTGGGGTTTCCTACTGCCTCTTCCCCCTTCCTCCTACCTCACTCCCCTTTGCCCAGGACATTTGCCTTTGCAATCCCAGGTCTTCCTCTTCACCTGCAGTAGGTCCTGTTCAGCACAGCACTGAAGAAAATACCTGTCCTCAAGTGCAAAGCCTGTCCCTGTTTTACTTCTTAACAGGGGAATTACATAAAAAAAAGACAAGTTAGCTACAAGGAAACCTAAGAAAACAATCAAAGGCTAAATTAATTGCATGTGCTAGGACACTCTTTAACTAAAAAGAACCTAAGAAAGGAATTAAAAGACTAAAATATTTGCATGTGCCAGGACAGTCAGTGGAGATACCACATTAGATAGGCATGGCTAAAAGCACAGCACAAGAGTGGTGAAATGCTGAAACCCAAACAACAAAGGCAGTCTAAAAGGTCTCCCAATCCTCCATCTCCAAAAGACAGGATGAGGAAGGGAGGAAAGAAGGTTGTAAGGCAGGAAAAATATTCTTCTAAACACAGAAAATGTCCAAAAAGGAAAACAGAACTCAAGAGCAGTAATGAAAAAGATTATATGATTGTCAGTAGTCAAATACAGGGAGTAAGTAAAAGTCATTCTGTTTAATGGACATTTTCAAAAAACCACAAAGTATTATGAAACAGAAATGAGGCAACAACGGAAAGCTTCCTGCTATAATAAAACACCACTTATTAAAAGCTCTTGCATCAACCCCCCCCCCCCAAACAAAATGAAAAATCCCAAGCTGTTTAGATTGGAAAAAAACAAACAAACAAAACACACAACCAAAAACCCAACACCAAACCAAACCCCAAAACATTCACAACAATAATTTGTGGTCTGTTCCACAAGCAACAAAGCAATATGAAGATAGAAAGAACCACAGAGTGAAAAATGATGCAGTGCACAAAAGAGCAAAGACCGAAAAGCAAGCATTTAGTAACCTCTCCTAATCAGGCTTTAGGAGCTCTAGTATGTTGTCAAAGGTTTGAAACATGCACTGACCTACTTAGGGTGTTCACAACCAATTTAATAAATAAATAAATTTTGAAATCCCACAAAAAACAAACATAAAAACAAACATCCCCAAACCCAAACCCCCAAACTCAGCAGCCTGAAGTCTAGGACCAGCAAAGCCTCCGTTTAGTGCTGTGATCACTTTGGAAAGCAACTCTTCACACACTCCCCACGCTGCTAATAATGATCTAGGTTCCAAATTAAGGTTAAATACCCTGTTTCTGCCATCAAAATAAATAAGTAAATAAATGAAATCGCCTCCAAGTCACAGAGTGCTGCGTTGCTAAAAGCTGGCAGCAGCAGGCGGCAGCAGCAGGCGGCAGCAGCGTGGGACGTGTGTCCCCCAGCTTGTCAGTCCCAGCACACCCCTGCCAGAAGCAGGGCTGGGGAAGGGGTCAGCTGCAGGTACTCCCCAAGTCTGAATGCAGCCCACGTACCTCCAAGGGTTAGGTCATCTTGGCCTAAGTTATCAGCCACCCCAGAGATTCGAGGTGCAGGCTCTGTGCTGCACCTTAAGCTGTCCTTCCGTGACACTGTTCTGCCCTCCCGAGCAGCCTCTGGCAGGGTAGGGACAAGTCCATCAGACCTGGCACTGCAACCCCCACCTAACCAGGGTAAAGCAGGGACTGTGGCACATGCAGGCAGCTCACAAAAGCAGCAAAGTCAATTTTGAGCTCTACTGATTTCTATATTTTGCCTTTAGGTCAGGCCTGCTCCTCTAAAAATAAGTTTCTAACCTCTACCAGGTGAAGGTTTCTAACTGTGGTGCTTGAAAAGCAGAGCCAATGGGTGTGTGACACCCAAACTCCTGATGGGAATGGACCCAAAGCCTTTCCAGCAACGTCAGAGAGGAAGTGTAGAGTGCAGCTGAAGGAAGAAATAGCCCTGATGTCCTGTGGGATAGAAATTCACTGGAGATTCTGAAATTAGATAAGTAATAGATAGGAAATATCCACATCTCACCACCTTCTGCACTCAGAAATGAACACCTTCAAAAGCAGACCCTGAAAGAAGCAGTTAGCAGAGTCAATATTTGGTCCTACAAAAACAAATAACACTTTGAAGGAGAGGAAAATTACTAAGGCTCTAACAAGAAAGTAAACACTTGTGCAATCTTCCTGCGTGGATGATGATGAAGCAGCGGATTGAAGCACACAGAAGCTGCCAACTGTGCATTGCTATTCCTTTGGATGGGAAAACACAACCACAGGGATTCCTCCTCATGGCTTCAGCAGAAGGGGATGGGAGGTGGCTCCACCAAGCTGGTTGCCTGCAGGTGCAGGGGCTCAGAAGATGTCCAATTAAAACAGAGGAGATCATCCCCCAGAATGCCAGTACAGTTCAGAAGTAGTGGATGGAAACACATTACAGCATGAGCTTGGTATTAGGGNGCAGCAAGAAATGGACCCAGTCAGGAATATCTCAGAATGTTAGAACCCAACATTTGACAGCACAAGGGGCAGTGGGTGGAAGCTGAGGCGTAAGGAGGTTCCATGTGAACCTGAGGAAGAATTTTTTCCCTGTGAGGGTGACAGAGCACTGGAACAGGCTGCCCAAGGTGGGCTGTGGAGTATCCCTCTCTAGAGATATTCGAGAACCACCTGGATGCTCTAGGTGACCCTGCTCTGGCAGGGGGGCTGCACCAGATGGTCTTTTGAGGTCTCTTCCAGCCCCTGACATTCTCAGATTCTGTGTCTATGATTATCGATGCTGGGAAAAAACAAACAAACAACAAACCTCCCTGTGGCCTGGCTAATCCGAGGACCATTTCTCATTTGTCTCACACCACACCATGCACTTGTCTGAAATGTTGACAATAGCCTACATAGCAAAGCCTGAAGCAACTAAGGCCAACTAGAAGTAGGTTCTGATAGGCAAAACATCTCATCAAACCACATTTTTACCCTCTCCAAACATATTTTAAGCAGCAGTTTTTAAATGATGGGCAAGTTTTACTGAAACCACAGTAAAATCTGAGATCCAGTTTTCATTCACATGACAGGTTGAGAGAGCTGGGGCTGTTCAGCCTGGAGAAGAGAAGTATCTGGGGAGACCTTAGAGAAGCCTTCCAGTACCTGAAGTGGGCTACAGGGAAGATGAGGAAAGACTTTTTACAAATGCTTGTTGTGATAGGGTGAGAGGGAATGGATTGAAGCTGGAAGAGAGGATGTTTAGACTGGATATTAGGAAGAAATTCTTTCCAGTGAGGGTGGTGAGACACTGGCACAGGTTGTCCAGGGAGGTTGTGGATGCTCCCTCCCTGGAGGTGTTCAAGGCCAGGCTGTATGCGGTTTTGAACAACCTGAGCTAGCAGAAGGTGTTCCTGCCCCATGACAGAGGGGTTGTAACTGGATGATCTTCAAGGTCCCTTCCAACTCAAGCCATTCCATGGTTCTATGGCTGTGCCCGTCCAGGTGTTACCAGGTATGCAACAGTGCATACCTCACCACCACCAGCATGGCAATACCATGTTTAGCACTGGCGATGAACTCTAGAATGTGGAAGCATCATTCACTGTATGTCTCCATGAGAAGCACCTGGATCCCAGGTTATAGCCATCGTGCACAGGCTCCAGTGCAAGGACTCACGCAGTAGGATTTGATATATGCTCAACACTAGAAAAATGAAGGTGAGGGACAGAGGAAGAAGGGAGGTTCTCAAGTCAGCTGCCTCCCTTTTCCTCAGGGGCCTGCACTGAAACAGCATTGGGAAGAGCTCTTGCAAAGCAGATGGCAACTACCATCACAGCCTTGGTGAGTTCCTAGATGGGACTCCCAAGCAAGACCACCAGATCAAGGCAAGGACACTTCTATAACAACATCATTAAACTCCCCAGGCTGTGGTATGACCTGCTTCTGTATATGGGCAGAGAACACAGTAAAGAGGAAAGCTAATTAATTATTTGAAACGTGAGGTACTGTGCAGGCTTTCAAGCTCACCTCCAACAACCCTGTAACTCCTAAGAGCAAGTTTTATGCAGGCATGTCCTGTCTGGAACCCGAACTCAGCATCAGGAGCTACTCTGGGGTTAATAACCGTTATTACATGTGAGTGTTCTCACATGGCAAGACTGGGATGGCTTTATACTGGCCATGCCATGAATGATGAAGGTTAACCACTTGCCCTGGTGATGCTATCCTTTGTATTCAGCTAGAAATTATGGGGAAAGGAACAGGACCAAGGGACTCCCAAGGCCTTGCAGGAGGTCAGTGCTGGGCCTGATCCTGTTCAATATCTTTATTGATGATCCGGACCAAGGGATTGAGACCAGCATCAGTAAGTTTGCAGATTAGTTAGGTGCAGGTGTGGATCTGCTGGAGGGTAGGAGGGCTCTGCAGAGGGATCTGGACAAGCTGNAGAGTGATTGGCATTGGAATGGGCTGCCCAGAGAGGTGGTGGAGTCACTGTCCCTGGAGGTGTTCAAGAAAAGCCTGGATGGGGCACTTGGTGCCATGGTCTGGTTGATTGGCTAGGGCTGGGTGCTGGGTTGGGCTGGATGAGCTTGGAGGTCTCTTCCAACCTGGTTGATTCTATGATTCTATTCTACCAGAAGCAGATCTTGTACCTTTAACCTCTGTCCAAAACTGGCTTCATTAAAACCACCAGCTCTTTAAGTGTGTCATTATGAGGGTCTCATAACTGCAAATAGTTTTGCACACATTCAGAGAGATTTCATTTAATCTGCCTTTCAATGGTTGAACAGAGAAGATGTCACCTTGGGCATAAGAGTAATAAAATTATTTATGTGCAATGTTTTTCACCTGCTTTAAAAATATTCTTCACTGGCTCTAACTAATGTTCCTTCAAATGTTTCCCCCCTTTCAAAATTCAGATAGCAAAACAACATAAATATGCAGAATAATGAGTCTGTCCTGTGAGACACTGAGCTCAGTGGTATAAAATAAACCCCATCAGTGGGACTCACGAGTTGATCACAGAAATGAAAGCACTAAGGGAACAAAAAACCCCATACCTTTTCCACTTCCAGGCAAATATGAAGCTTTCCTAATTTTAATCAAGCCTCAACTGAGCAGACTTAAGCAAAGTATCAGTAACAAAATAGCTACCTTATGACAGAGGTCCTTCATTTGATAGCAGCTCTCCAGCTCCTTACGCAGGTATAATTAACTCATCTGCTTTTTAGCAAGTGGGTTTGAGCCTCTAAACAAAGCAGACTAAAATGCCTGTATGGAAATAATGTGATAGGTTTTATTGAATTGAAATTAATTTCTCTTTCCAGTTGCACGGGCAGCAGCTCATCCAGGCAGCCACAGCCTGCCTCCCATTGCAAGAATTAAATGGTTGCATTTACTGTAGGCGATTCCTGGGCTGCAACAAAAGCTGTGTGGCCAGCAGATGAAGAAAGGTGATTCTGCCACTCTGCCCTGCCCTAGGGAGATCTCACCTGGAGTACTGGGTCCAGCTTTGGGGCACCCAACACAAGAACATGGACTTGATGGAGAGGGTCCAGAGCAGGCCACAAAAAAATCAGAGAGCTGGATCACCTCTGCTACAAAGGCAGGCTGAACGAGTTGGGGCTGTTGAGCCTGCAGAAGAGAAGGCTCTGGTGAAACCTTAGAGCAGCTTTCCAGTACCTGGAGGGTCCTACAGAAAAGCTGGAGAGGGACTGTTTGAAGGGCTTGTAGTGATAGGAATAGGGGCAATGGTTTGAAACTGGAGCAGGGGAGGTGTAAATTGGTAACTACAAAGATGTTCTTGACTATGAGGGTGGTGGAACTCTGACACAGGTTGCCCAGAGAGGCCCTATCCATGGGTCAAGCTTGATGGGGCTCTGAGCAACCTGATCTAGTTGTGGATGTCCCTGCTGACTGCAGTGGGAGTGGACTAGATGACCTTTAACAGTTCCTTCCAATTCAGTGCACTTTATGATGGGGCAAGGGAACATCCCTGGGCAAACAGGAATGAAAGGCTGCAGCCAGAAGAAATAACCCTGGCTGCAGTGCCCATGCCTGCAGAAGCCAGAGCAAAAGGCTGTACTGGGGGTTGTCCTGGCAGGCTGTGTTCAGCACAGGAGCCTGGTTTTGAGCACTGGAGCGCAAAGCAGCCCCTAGGTCTGCTGCTACCTACTCCATCAGCTCAGGCACTTGAAATGAAAGGGTTTCTCCTCTGGAACAGGAGCGCATAGCCATTGCTTAACTACTTACCAAAGCAAGCAGGGAGTTGGCTTGCCTTATAATTAGCAGCTCTTTGAAGCCTTTCTGAGCTCAGGAATGTGAGAAACAAGCCAGTGGCCCGAACACTGCAGCTGATGCTGCCAAAACTATAGGAGCACTTGCACACCTTGTGCCATTTATCACATCTGCTGCCAGGCTCATGTACATTTGTAAGCCACACATTGTACACACACACAGACCACGTCCAAAGCAGCTCAGCTCTCAACTAACTTATTTACAGCCTCATGTCAAACTGAATTACCCAAGCAACATAATGTTTAAAAAATGTAAATACAGATCCTTCACATTAGGAGGGGTGTTGTTTTAAAACAGCTCTCCTGTCTTAGCCATTCTTCTCTACATTCAATCAGCAAACATTTTTATGTGCTCCAGGAACATTCTGTAATGCCAATTTAAATATTTTTCCTTGTTGTCTCGGGTGAAAAAGAGAAAGCACTGAAAAAAGGCCAAATGATATATACAGCAACTGCTGAGGCTTCACATCAGGCAGGAAATATAAATAAGGAAAGATGGCATAATTGTTGGTCACAGCTGCCAATAACTTGCAGCTCGAAACAGACTAACAGTTGGTGGAGGTTTGTTTTATGAGGTCTGTAGCCATCCATGAAAACTCTCACCTTCCTCATACTGCAACGAGTTTCCAATCCTGCTTTCCAAGGAAAAAACTTCACAGTTCTCAGCAGAACCTATCCTGCCTTCCAGTAATTCTCTCAGGATATTTACTTCCCAGGGTAACGTTCAGAATGCACAGAAGTCTATTTTTCATGTTCAGTATTCCACTGCATCCAGCCTGGTTTTCTCCAGTGATTCTTTTTCCCTAGTTTCAGGTTGATTTTCTTGTCCCAGTACCACAAAGTACCTACTTTCACTAAATGTTACACCCACTGCTCATCTCTATTAATTACTAATGACATCCAGACATTTGTTTGCCTGCCTGCTGCTCTTTTTTCAAGTGAGCACTTCACAGACAAGTAAATGTGACATACAGATTCAGCAAGTTTTCCAGTCACACGACTGTTTCAGTTGGAAAAGAACTTCAAGACCATCGAGTTCAACTATCAATCTAAGATCACAATGGGTATTACACCGTGTCCCCAAGTGCCATGTCCACACATTTCTTGAACATCTCCAGGGATGGTGACAACTCCACCTCCCTGGGCAGCCTGTTCCAATCCCTGACAACTCCTGCAGGAAAAGATATTTTTCCTAATATCCAACCCAAACCTGCCTTGGTGCAACTTGAGGACATTTCCTCTCACACTGAGATTGAACCAGAATGGCCTGGTTGGAAAAGACTTTGAGATCATCCTGCCCAGCCATAACCTAACATCTCCCTGTGTGCAACTCTTAGACCACGTCCCTAAGCTCCTCATCCAAATGTCTTTTGAACTCCCCCAGGGATGGTGACTTCACCACTTCCTTGGGCAGCCTGTTCCAGTGCTCAACAATCCTTTGAGTGAAGAAACATTTCCTAACATCCTATCTAAACCTCCCCTAGGGCAGCTTGAGTTCCTTTCCTCTCCCCTGCCACTCCTTACCTGGGAGAACAGACTGACCCCCACCTCACTCCAACCTTCTTTCAGGGAGTTGTAGAGAGCAATGAGGTCTCTCCTCAGCCTCCTCTTCTTCAGACAAAACACTCATTTTCATTCTTCTCTTTTTAAATCATATTACAGCATTTTTTTTTCCCCTTAGGTGCCTATTTCCTGAAACGTGTTGAATGAAATACTACAGTGGCAAGTGGCCCATAAAATTATTGAGATAAGAGGGAATAGCTTTGTGGCTTGTGGTACTTCCTTCATTAGGTGTCCAAATGAAGGCATTAATAGACATTAAGCTTTCAAGAAAGAAGATGAAAGATCCATTGAGGAGGGAGATGAGAGCTTGAAGCATCCACATTCTGCCTCAGCACAAGGAAACCAGTCAGAAACAAGTCTGCAGCAGGGAGATGGGAAAAAGCCCCCAGTCAAACAACAAACAAAAAAGGTGCAAAGTCAAGGATAAGAATATATTTGCTGAACCACAACTGTGTTTCCTCCTTGACCTGGCCCAGGAGGGGAGACTGGAGAGCACAAGATGTGAGATACTAATTCCTGTCATCATTGTAGGGGTCTTGTGATATTTTGTATTTCTTTAACAAATAACCCCTGATGTTATTTTAAGCCATGGGCAGGAAAGAACTGCTAAAACAAGCACTTCTAAACACTGCTGCTGACAATTGCTCTGTCCTGGAAGAATTTGGCACCTTTAGCTCTCCAGACAACTTGGCATTTTCATTTGACTTACTGAGGTCATCTTAACACCATTCAGGTTTGTATGTCCTTGATGTTGTCCCTGAAGGAAGCATCATGAAGAGAGCATTGTGTGAACCCTGCCACTGTGCTGCTGTCCTGCACTGCAATGCACTGGACCTAACAATTCCAGAAGCCTCCTTTCCACAGAATCACAGAATGCATTGGGTTTGAAGGGACAATTGCAAGTCCAACCCCTGTGCTGTCAGCAGAGACATCTCCAACTAGATCAGCATTCCCCATCAAGTTGGACCTTGAATGCCTCCAGGGGTGGGATGTCCACCCCACCTCTGGGCAGCCTGTTCCAGTATTTCACCACGCTCACTGTGAAGAACTTCCTCCTGATATTCAACCTAAATCTGCCCTGCTCTGGTTTCAAACCATTAGCCCTTATCCCATCACCACAAGCCCTTCTAAACAGTGCCCCCTCAGCCTTCCTATAGGTCCCCTTCAGATAGCGAAATGTAGCTCTAAGGTCTCCCTGGAGCCTTCTCCAGGCTGAACAGCCTCATCTCTCTCAGTCTGTCCTCATATGGGTCCATTCCCTGTTTCTTTTCCAGCAGCACCCAAGTATTGGAACTGTAACAATTAGTGATAGCCTAATGTAAATGGCATCTTAATCAGCTTGGTTTTTTAAACACAAGAAAACAAGAGATGGGTTTCACTTGGTTTGATGGGAAGAGATGATGATGGTTTGATGGGAAGAAGATGGGAATCTCAGGATCCCTGTCAGTGTATCCTTATAAAACATAAACAATGAGTATGTCACAGTCTCTGATTCCTCAATCATTTGATCTGCAGATAGGAATAAGCACAGCTTCTGGACACAAAGGTTGAAAGTACTGACTGTGTTTTGCTGACAAATACTAAAAATCAAAAGACCACAATAACATTCTTTGAATATTTACATCATCACTGACATCTGTATAGCAAGAGACAGTTCTGCAGTGTTGTATAAAGAAGGCTCCAGGGAGACCTTAGAGCAGCCCTGCAGTTACTGAAGGGGGCTACAAGAAAGCTGGGGAGGGGCATTTTACAAGGGCTTGTAGTGATAGAGTGAGAGGGAATGGATTGAAGCTGGCAGAGGGGAGATTTAGACTGGAGATTTGGAAGAATTTCTTTCCAATGAGGGTGGTGAGATGCTAGAACAGGTTACCCAGAGAAGTTGTGGATGCTCCATCCCTGGAGATTTTCAAGGCCAGGTTGGATGAGTTTTTGAGCAGTTTGGTTTAGTGGGAGGTGTCCCTGCCCATGGTGTGGGGGTTGGAACTAGATGATCTTTAAGGTCCCTTCCAACCCAACTGTTCTATGGTTCTGCAGGCTGATGTGCAAGGTTGGTATTAACTGCAATTGTATTTCATTTCTTTGATTTACCATTTGTAAAACAAACCATGAAGAAATAACAACTCAAAAATAAAAAAGAATCATAGAATGGTA
>WBNM01010959.1:9754-23271 GCA_013399055.1 Ramphastos sulfuratus | reverse complement strand
TTTATGCCTACCAGGACACTGTGTGCACCAGGAGAAGCAATAGTCCAGCAGCTGGGGAGGGCCAGTTACAGTTTCATGATCCTCCCATGGTTGACATCATGCTTTCTAGCACCATTGCTGAAAGGTCTGCAGTGGGTTGGGGGTCCCACTCCTCTCTCTACCTTTTAATCCCTCTTATCAAGCCCTCTGCTGCCAACAGTGTGCAGCTTTAAATGTTGTCCCTCTTTTCTGATAAGTATCACAGGACCACGACCCCCAGCTGACTGCGGTTGGTCTTTGGCAGAAGGCAAGAAAGAAGGCCACTGACTCAAAGGACCCAGAGACTACTGCTGCACCTGCAGCTTCTCTGGCGAGAACCAGCCCACAGCAGTGCTCCTTTAAAGTAGGACCTCCAAATACCAACTCTTTTTTACCTATCCACAGAAGTGCTGGCCCTTGGCAGCCCCATTGCAGCCTCCCACTCAGAGAGGGACTATCCCCAGCACCCCAGGTCAGGGCAGCCACAGCTTTGCCTGGTCACCTGGCTGCAGGGCCAAGATGTGAGGCAAGAGGATTGTATGAGAAATACTGGAGCTAGAGGTGCTTCTGAAACTCAGCTGCAGAGTGGTCTCCTAGGGCAGGAGGACAGCTGTCAAAGGAGCCACAACATAGGGTCCTAGGGTGGGGAAAGAAGCTGGCAGCTGCCTTCAGTCTCCATCCATGTCATGTGAAAGGCAGCAAAACAGGTTGTTCCTAGAGCCTAACAGGTGACTTCTCCAGGACCAGAAGAGTAAGATTTTCCAGTTTCTCCTTAGCATCAATGCATGAGCTTCTGACATAAGTGAGCAAGCAAGCAAGAGGAGCCTGAAGAAGCACAGCAAGTCCATCAGTAACTGTCTTCTGGTAATTATTAGGGAAATGTGACCACCACATGCTGCCCGAAACATCTTTTTTTCCCTCCAGGAAAAAAAACTGAGAAGAAGGCCAGCATCCTCAGTATCTGCCTCTGTCCATGTAGACATTTCTGAGCTCCAGTTGCAGCTGTTTAATTTGGATGTCTCTCTGGTTTATCAGCTCATGGAGTCTACGAATTTCATCCTGTTGCCGGTAAAGCATCTGCAAAAGCTGTAAGAAAAGGCACATTTTTACTTCCCTTACACTAAGAAAACAACAGATTTAACCTGTCAGATGCACCAGTCCTGTGACATCACTTCTGAAAGAAGCAGAAATCTCAGGCCAAGGCCTTAAACTGACAGACCAGACAACATCAGTGCTTCTGCTGTCTGTTAGCCTGGGTTGTGAGTGCAGGTGTTCCTCAGCACCATGCAGTGATGCTGCATCTCCTTCATTCGGTGAAGGAGATCAGAAAAATTAACCTTTGTATCACCAATCACTCTAAGACAGCCGCCTAGACACAGAGTGTTTGGAGTGTAAATTCGTGGTTATGCCACATCCCCTACTCTGACCTTGGGCAAGTCCTTTTAATTTTCTTTCTTCCTGTTGATCATGCTTTGTCACCTCCAGTTGGGACCAGCATGGGTAGCACCCAGCTCTGCAAGGGCTGATACTGTAACCCTGGGGCACCTAGAGAGGAATATCCTTTCTCACACCACAGGGAAACTCAGCTGTGGGAATTCCTGCCCCACCAGCTGCAGATGCTAAAGTCTCACTGTGGAAAAAAAGGGGACTTGAGCATGGCTACAGGAAGTAAATCCTTCCGGGGTTCCTAAAAACAAGCAAGCTGCATGTACTCAAAAACGTCCCTAAGCTGTCAGTGATGGGGGGGAGCTTGCAAATCTGCACAGAGATCTACCACAGTATATGCTTTGGTTATTATACAGGAAAGAGTTTTGGTTATGGCTGAAGGCATATCATAGAGCTGCCAGGACCCCTTCCAGAGCCGTTTCCAGGAGTAGGCTGTGACCAGCAGCTCGCCTCAATGGCAATGCACCAACAAGTTGTTCCCCAGCAGAGTACTTCCACTACTTCCACAGGCAGCTGTGCTGCCTCACTAGGCTCTCTTAAGTGCAGCTTCTACAGAAGGGTTACACTGCTCAAAACCCCTTCTCTCTCCACAACCTGAAGGTCACAGGGGCCTCCTTGTCCCCAACCAGCTATGAGGCAGGCCTGTGTCACAAGAATGCCCAACACTGATTGCTCCCTCCTTTCAAGACCTCCTTGGGTGTTGCGCTGGGTCACATTTTTGCTTCCCATGTGGCTGCCAGGACATGCAGAGCTTCTACCCCAAAACAAGCAGAATGCTCACACTGGCACAGGTCTGCAAAATAAACCCACCCTTGATTTTGTCACCTTGTGAACAGCATCATTTTGCCAGCTGACTCTAGGTTTCCCCCTGCAGCCCCAACCTTTCCCCTAGACATTCATACCTCACTTTCAGTTTTTGGTGGTGGGCGCTCAAACACATCAAAGGCATTGGCGAGGCACATTTGCTCCTTCTCCAGTGATCTCTCCTCCACCTCCAGCTTTTTTCTGCCATCTGCAATCTCACTTAGCTTCTGTATATTGTCTGCTGGAGTTTCTTCTCCTTCACCTGGGCTCTGGTTAAGGCCAGTCATTTCCACAACTGGCTCTGGCTCAAGAAACTGTGGTAAGGAATTTGTATCTTCAGAGCCTGGTCTCAAGGATACCAAGACGGGTCCTGGGGAGGGAGGCATTTAAGGGGTTAGCACTCACAAACCACATCTAGAGATCAGCTGTAAGCAATTAGTTTAAACAACCTGCAGGGGTAAACACTGAGGTACTCGACTAGTTTCCAGAGTTCAGAGGTGAATGCATTAGCCACCAAATTGCTTTATCTTGCAGACACGTTTGTTATGCCTCTCCTTTTCCTCCCTTCCTCTTTCTCTGGCAGCCAATGGGCCAGAGAGGCAGCAGCAGCTTACCCAAGCCCTGGGGAGCTGAAGGGCTGGGCAGCTCTTGGTGTGCTGACCTTTGTTAACTCCGTTCAGCCACTCTTGTGCTGTCAGGGCTGGCTGGGCTCCTATGGTCATGGGGTAGATATCTTCCTGGTATGACTCCGACTGCAAGCAAAGAAAAGTCACTGTGTCAGTGAAGTTTGGGTTTAGGAGGAACATATTGAGTTGTGGTGGGAAAAGTTGTTCCACTTTCATAGAATTATAGAATGGTAAGAGTTGGAAGGAACCTCTGGAGACCATTGGGTCCAACCCCTTGACAAAGCAGGATCGCTTAGGGCAGGCCACACAGGAGCACATTCAGATGGTCCTTGAAAGTCTCCAGAGAAGGAGACTCCACAACCTCTGAACAACCTGCTTCAGTGCTCCATCACTCTCACAAGAAAAAAATGTTCCTCATGTTTAAATGTAATTTCCTGTGGCCTATTGCCCCTCGTCCCATCACTGAGCACCACTAAAAAAGACTTTGTCATGTTATGAGTAAGATCCCAACATCTGCCTGTCTCAGAGTTCCAGGACTTCTACTGAAATGGCTTAGAAAAATTCATTCTTGCCTCTTTCAGTACCCCAAAAAGGACTTGCAGTGACAGAGGTTCAGAAAGTTAAAATGACAGACATGTTACAGCAGCACCTTTTAGCATATTTTTTTGCAGCAGTAAGCACAGAAGTGAGCAGGGTCAAAAGAAATAATTTATCATCTTCTTGCATGCTTACAGAAATAAATCCACTTTCAAGCTGCAGAGACTTCTCCCCAGCTTTCCTGTACACCCATTGCTGGGGCTCTGTGCCAAATCATTTTGGTCTTTACCAACTTTTGATTTAAAAGCTGACTTGGTCTTAACAGCCTGAACCTGACGAATATGACATGTGGGTTCAATGATTTTCCCTGCAGCTTGTCCAGTCCGACCCATGCAGTACCTGTAACCCACTGGAGTTTCTCACACACTCTAGGTTGTGTTGTGGAGGCTGTGCTGGAGCCATGGCAGCACCCATAGCTTGAGTGGTCTATGTACCACCCTGAACATCAGCTACATACATCTTAAGGCTGTCTGAGAGGCTGCAGAGAAGTGAAGTTAACCATGCAGGTCAATAGGAGCTAACACTGGAGACCCTCTGAACTCACCCCCTGCATAAATCACTTGTAAGCAGGCTGCTTTTTGCATGGACATCAAAATATCCTAGGAACTGGTAGTTTTAAACCAAGAGGATCTCCCCCTTTCCATGGGTCCATGGAGCTGCTGGCCCAATAAATAGCCTGTGCAGTTAATGAATGAATATCGTCTCCAGATTCAGTGGTGCTTCAGGGGCCCAGTAGCCTCCTGCTTCTTCCTCAATTAATGGGATTTAATCCCCCCCACACTTCCATGAGGGAATCTCACCACATGATATTGTGTTTCTGACTTCTCCAGGTGTCTGGACTGCTTTTCCTGTAATTCATTAATTCAGCTGGGGACCACAGAACAGAGCACATGAGAATTTACCAGCTCCTCATATGTGACTGATTTTAATCAATGCTCATACAGGCACAGGTTCTGGGGGTTGCCCCCAAGCCGAGCAGATGGGTGAGCATGTCTTGGAAAGCCATTCTACAGAGACCTAACTCTTATTAGAGTTACCCATCTATGTATTGTCGCCAGGTCTGCCCACAAAGTGACCAGAAGAGAGCAAAACCCTTGTTCTACCTACTGTTCTGCCCCTGAGAGTCACAAAAAGGAGGCACTTTCCTATTTTTAACCAATACTTGTTGCAGACATGACCATGACCAAGGTTAACTTACCCATCGAGGCACTATCATGGAGATGGGCTCAATCAGGTTTTTAGTTGGGATCAGTTTGTAGAAACGGAAAATCTCACAAGATGAGACATCAAGGCCTCTCTTTGGCATCATTCCTGGTGGGATAGCATGAAAAAAAAAAGGGGTATAAATTTCCCTAGGAAAGGTAATGTCATCCACCATGGGAAAAGGGTCAGCAAACAACAAAACAAGTCCCAGCATCAGCTCCATGGCAGCACAAAATTGGCTCAGTGGCACAAGTGACAAGACTAAATTTTTTTTTTTTTTTTAATTCTGTGAGACCACACAGTTACACACAGGGCCTGCGATTTTTCATGCTAAGCTTCCTATTGTTTATTCATTCTCATTAGCTGCCATAGGATTTGAGCATCAAGATCACCAGAAGGGATTTCAGGACACCTAAACAATGCCAGAATAGCTATATGGGTCAGCCCAGTATCCTTCCCACAGCACTGTCACGTTGCAGAATGGAGTATGAGAAAGGTGTANTCTAATGTTCTGTGACTCTGTGAACATCTGCTCTATCAGACAGCACTCTTTGTATTTCAAGGACTGGCTAAGCCACACAAGGTGTCTGAGTACCTATAACTCTCCCATGGGCTTGTACAGTCCAAAGCCTACAACCACGTCCATTCCCTTTTATCAAAAGAGATTGTCACTCCTTGTATACCTTGCTCATGGTGTACTACAGAAGCTTTGTTTTCTGCTAATCCCAAAGGACTCCACTAAAAAGTAGATTCTATGTGAAGCACTGTTGCTTTTGACATTTACACACTCATCTAAATGCAAATCTAAGCTTCATTGCTCTGCCTTGTATTTTGTTTTGGCCATATTGGGAAGGAACCTTATCGGTGCGCTTGATCAGCAGAACAGATCAGGTTAGGGAAGTAGATTTGATTCACTCAGACCTTCTGAAAACACTTCATTTTCATGGAATTACTTTTAAAGAGACTGTGACAACATAAAATCAGGATGCTACACACTGGAAGGGCTATAAAAGCTGGATAATGGAAAGATCTTCCAGTTAAGTTTGAAATAATTTATTTCTTTAAAAAAAAAAAAAAAAAGGTTTGTTTGTTTGTGGGGTTTTTGGGTTTTTTTGTGAAGGAGACCTGCTGTCACAAAGCCCACTGCTGCTAAATCTCCTTACCAATGTCCTGGAAGAATGGGAGTGTCCACAGGTAGTGCAGAGAGGTGGTGAATGGCATTAAAACCCTTTACAGAGGAAAAGGGCCAAGAAAGGGCTATCAATAGCATCTGAGGGCTGAAATATACATTTTGTAGCTTGAATGACTTAAACAGTGGGCAGTGTGCTGGCAATGCCACTGGTTAATAAGCAAGGGTCTCCAGTGGAAGAGAGGTTACCTCATCACAGCAGGTCTGTCTCTAGATGGGAAATGCAGAAGGAGGTAGGCAAGCAATGAGGAAGATACAGCGCACAAATCAGCAGAGAAATCCCAGAGTGGAAACAATGTCAGTGGAGTTTGGTGCCAAAATTCTTGGTGAAGATTCACAAAGGCAAAGGAGCATCTTCTGCCTTGGCCAGATATGTGAGAGGGGATGCAGCAGTGATGGTAAAGCTGCCCAGTCCATGCTCTGCTGGTCAGAAGGAATCTCTCCAAGCTGTGACACCTGTGATGAGCTGGGCAGAGCTGACTGTGTGCACCCATAAACCTGGATGGAGACTGGAATCTGACCCACTCTTTTCTAAATGCTACTTTGAATAATCCTGGGCCCTGACAGCCTCAAAGATGCCATCATCCTCTTGTAATGTGAGACAGATGCTGCCACTCACCAATTCCCTTCTGTGGTAGACGAGAACGATATTCCATCAGGTAGTTCAGGTATGGTTTCTCAGGGCTTATCTCATAGTACCGAATATTTCCATCACCCTAAAAGCAAAGAAAATTAACATAGGCCAGGCTCTGCTGCTCAGCGTGAGGGTCTTAGGAGAATGCCTGGCCCCAGAAGCCATGCAGGGTCAAGAATGAACCACATATTTAACCCCAAACTCCCATGCTGGTGAGGTTAGGGCTCTGCAGTGTACCTCCACATAGTAAATGTGTGATGTCTGCAGCGGCAAATGTGACCCGATGCTGCAGCACCCTCAGGACCCATCCTGTCAGCCCATACCCTTAGGTTAAGGTGCTTCAGGTGCCTCCCTGACTTCTTTCTGATGCAACACAGGCCAGGAGAAGAATCAGATGGCCCAGCATTTGCTGGTGTGGAAAGCACTTACCTTTCCCGCCACATAAAGCATGTGTGTGTCTGAGTCATAGAAAGGAAACAGGAGTCCCGAGGAGCCATCCAGATCCTCCTCCAGCAAAGGCACAGAAAGGTCATTCTGCGTAGATCACAGAAAAAAGAGGCAGCTGTCAGTACTCTCATTCAGGGACACCTTACCTGAGCCCCACCTAGCAGTGGCATGTGAGCACAGCTCTATAATGATCCTAAGCCCTGGCAAGTTGCAATGAGCAGAGGGCCATGCATGGACTTCTTCAAAGCCCTGTGGGTGGGAAATGGGTGCTCTGTTCCTGGCTCTTGATAGCGTGCAGGACACTATTTCCTATCAATAGAACATCTCAGGCACCTCACAACATTTCAGGGGTAGATATGATAGGAAACTGCCTGCCTTGATGTAGGCCACCAGACTCAGGGAGATGGAGGGGCCTTCAAGACCTGTCTGCATCACACAGGTGACTTACTCGTGTTCCCTAAGTGCCTCTGGTCAAGGCAGTACCTCCACAGCAGTGCACCACCCACCATAGGAGCAGCCTGCATCAAGCAAGCGGTCTCCACACCACCTGGTGGAAAGGTGCAAAAGCAAGCAAGCTGTGTAGGAGGACATGGCACACCACTCTCTACACAAGGCCAGCATGCCCTACATAGAGCTACCCCTGCACAGCTGAAGGGAGCAACATCAGGAGGCTCAGTGAGGCAGGGTCTGGCAGCATCCCATGGCTGCCATCACACAAGTATGCATTTAGCACAAGGCTAATGCATACTTTGTCCTGCAGAACCACCCAACTGCAGGTTCCAGAAAGCCAGAGCTTATGTTTAGATGTGATGATGGGTGGATATGGACCTCAGAAAGATGTCTGCTGGGCAGGTCCTGTGCCAATGCCTGTCCCTAAGTAGGCTGCACATACCTGGCCCCACAGGCCTTCCCAGTGTCCTCAAACAAAGTGTGGCCAGCTCCTCCAGCAGCTCTGAAGGCAGTGAAATCCTGAAGTGACACCCATGGTGTGTAAGAGCACTGCCCAGCTTTGTGGGAAGACTTGAGACACAGTGCTCTGCCTCTCACTCGTGCAAAGAAGCCATGTCCAAACACATCTAAATGGTGAATAACAGAGCTGCTCTACCAGCTTCATCTAGTACAAAGGGTAACAGCACAACAAAGAGGCAAAATATTGTGGTTGACTGGGAGGGACAAAGTGATATGCTGACAAAGGAAAAGCATCTCACTGCACCTGAGAGGGATAGAGGAGAGCAGGGCTGCATAAGGCTAGTAGCCATTGTGATAGGAGGTCCTGTCTCAGAAGTGACTGGCAAGTGCTGCCTACTGTCAGGAGTCATCAGAAATCAAGACTACCCCACCTATGTCTCTTCATTGAGGGCTTCACCTAAACAGGCTGTGTCTAGAGGTCATTTCCCTTCCTAGAACCAGTAACAATTTGCCAGTAAGACCAGTTAAGAGCAGCTTTCAAGCCAGAAGTACAGTGACCACCCGAAGGTCCTTTGGATGACCTCCCTGTAGTGTGCACAGTATTCTCTTTGTGCCACTGGATTTTTATCCACTTCTTTGAAGAAGTGGATAGAACTTTTCAGAACTTCTTCAGAAACACATACTCTGTTAACAGCATCATAGCAGAAACATCTATCACCCACTAAGAATCCAACAGGTCACTGCTGAAACAAACCAATTGTTGAATATTTGGCAGGTGGAAAAGTTAAGGTGACAACAAAAGACAGCAAACTAAAGCTGGAATGGTGAAGATTGCTGGTCCAACTCACTTGATCCCATAATGCTATTTGCCTATTATTCCACCAAGATGTTCCAGTAGAGAACAGCTTTTTCATGTTTCCAAGGAACAAGACTTTATTGACTTTGTGAGACTTGTAGCTGGCTTCCTATAGGAAGAGAAAGGACACTTCATGAATGACAGACAGACACCTGCTGCATAGCTACATTTCATGTTACCCAAGACCTCTGATTCATTCACCTCTGAAAGACCTGCTCAGCCTGAATGAACTGTAGTGAGCAGGATTTTGGGGGGATCTGAGAAATGTGGCCTAAAATCTTCAGAACCATTCCCGGAAGCCCAGCCAATCTCTCTAGCTGTGGATTCACCTGTTTCCTATTCCTGTGGTTTGTGGGCAGGACTTTCTCTGTGCTCAAATCTGGGCAAACACCTGTGAAACACAGGAAGGCAGCTTCACCTTGCTAATACACACAAAGTACAGGCAGCAAGAACAACCTTAGCAGTAGTGCGAATGTACCTTCATGTCCACCTGGAGCATACAAGTCCTCCCAAGGCAGCCCACAGAGGACTGCAGGAGGGATCTATGAAAGCAGTGCGCTTCAAGAAGGGTTTCAGGGAGCAAGGAGCATGGTAGCAAGATGCAGAAACCCTGTTTTCAGTGACAGCAAGTGTTCCATGGGAAGTGGAAGGCAATTAACTCCATCTTGTGCATGAGGCAAGGTGGGGGCACAGATGCATCTTTAATGGCAATGAATAGACCCAGAAGACAAAACTCTTCCAAGGGGTGAGATTGGCTGGACCACAAACCTCTGAACCCAACCTACTTGGAGGACTGTTCCTGCACGAGGGTCTATCAGACGTATCTTTCTGTCCCTGCAGGCTGTGGCAAGGAGACTGCCATCTGTGTTGAATGACATGGAGAGCACCACATCTTTGTGAACATCAAGGATCTTCACAGGGTTTGAGATGACAACATCCTTGGAGTCAAGGTTCCAGATCATTATCTGGAGCAAAAGAACAACAAGTCATCTCTTTGCTGCCTGACAAACCGGGGACTTTTTGTACCCTGTTCGCTTCCTACTCTCTTCTCTGTGTAGGTTTTAACCTTCATGAGCGGCTGTTCTCCAGCATTTAAAAGAAGTCCTACTACTCAGAGCAATATCTGAAGGACACAATCTGCTCAGAATGTCCATTATTCTAATTTCCCTCACAACCGTGTTTTATGTCATAAAATGACCAGCATCAGTGAAGGTGTTTGCACTAGAAGAAAAACGAAGCTGAACTAAAGTGCATGGCATTGCATATTGTATCAAATCCAGGAAAGGAGAAGGGCAGAGTAAACTGAAGTTCATCAGAAGACTGCAAAATGAGCAAATCCTTCTGAATTGTAGCAGCATCCTTTTTGCCTTTGGGGTCACCATGGAATTTCCCCCTGAAGAAGGCTTCTGACTTCTCCAGTATTAACTTTCAGCTTGGAATTAAAACTTCAAAAAGCCCTGTCAAACGGGATGTCCCAGGAGGAGAGGACCACTGAGAACAGACCCACCTTGTAGTCATAGCCAGAACTGACGAGGATGTTGTTAGCAGTGGGATGCCATTCAATGAGGCCCACTCTTTGAACGTGCCCAAGAAGTTCCTTCTTTGGAGTGGTGATGTTTCTTGTCAGCAAGTGCTTGGGGATGTCCCAGATTTTAACCTGAATGGCACAGGGTGGGTCTGTGTGAGATTCACAGAATCATAGAATCACAGAATCACAGAAGGTTAGGTGATTTAAGTGACCTCAAAGGATCATCCAGTCCAACTCCTCTGCCACAGCAGGATCACCTATGCCAGATCACAGGAACACATCCATGCGGGTCTTGAATATCTCCACAACCACCCTGGGCAGCCTGTTCCAGTGTTCCATCACTCTCACAGTGAAAAAATTCTTCCTCATGTTTCCATGGAACTTCCTATGCCTCAACTTCCACCCATTGCCCCTTGTCCTGTCATTGGGCATCACCTAGCACAGCCTGGATCCACCCTCTTGGCACTCACCCTTCACATATTTATAATCATTAATGAGGTCACCTCTCATTCTCCTGTTCTCCAAGCTAAGAGCCCCAGTTTCCTTGGTGTCTCCTTGCAAGGAGCTAATTTGGAACTTAGTAACTATTATTCCCTTGGTATTATTATCCCCTGGGTAGTGAAAAGACATGTTCCTGGATTTAATGAATGCACTTCTTTAAATTAGTATTTTACTTTTCTGTGGGCCTGAGGACTCCCCTTTAACCTCCCTCTGTAGCCAGTAGCACTTCCAGTTAAAGCTTGGCAATTCAACGCTTACACCTGGCCAAGCTGTCAGCACCGTTACAAAAAAAGTTATTCCAAGGGGAAGAAGTAAACCACAGATAACAAATACAGGCTGGGCAAGGAGTGGCACAAGAGCAGTGTCAAGGAGAAGGACTTGGGGCTATCAGTTGGTTAAAAATCCCCAGGAGCCAGCAATGGTCGTTGGCAGCCCAGCAGGCTGCTGTGTGCTGGGCTGCATCCAAAGCAGTGAGAACAGCAGGATGGAGGGGATTCTGCCCCTCTGCTCTGCTGAGACCCCATATGGAGTCCTGCATCCAGTTCTGGGGCCCCCAGCATAGGATGGACATGGAGCTGCTGGAGCAGGTCCAGAGGAGGGTCACAAAGGTGATCAGAGGCTGGAGCACCTCCCATGTAAGAACAGGGTGAGAGAGTTGGGGCTATTCAGCCTGGAGAAGGCTCCAGAGAGACCTTATAGCAGCATTCCAGTACCTGAAGGGGGCCTGCAAGAAAGCCAAGAAGGAACTTTTTACAAGGGCTTGCAGTGATAGGGTGAGAGGGAATGGACTGTAGCTTGAGGAGGGCAGATTTAGACTGGAGATGAGGAAGAAATTCTTTACAGTGAGGGTGCTGAGACACTGGAACAGGTTGCCCTGCCCAGGGAACTTGTGGATGCCCCCTCCCTGAAAATGTTCAAGGCCAAGCTGGATGAAGCCTTGAGCAACCTGGTCTAGTGGAAGGTTTCCCTACCTATGGGACTAGATGATCTTTAAAGTCCCTTCCAACCTAAACCATTCTATGAATCTATGAATCTTGCATCCTAATGAATTTTGAGCAGGAATAAGCAAATCCGAAGTAAACTTCAGTAAAGAGTCCCAGAAGATCCTGTATCAGTGACTGATCCAAGCAGCCATCCCTTCAATGATACCTGGTGGAAAAACCTGAGAACTGCCCTGGTCAGGTGGCAGTTATCATTCTGTTCAACCCACGGAAAACTGCACCAGTGCTCAGTGCTTTGCAAATGACACAGCCCTTTTGTCAAAGTACACAGAAGCCAACCTGGGTGGCCCCTTGGCCATGAGCAGAGGGACTAAGCAGCACCACTCTGAAGTCACTCAGTGCTGGAAGTGTGCTGTCTCATTACAGGTCTGCCTGCAAGCCCTGGGTTCTTACAGAATGATGCTGCGTGAAGACAAAAGTCCTGTGCCCTCCTGAGGTGAAAGGAGAGGAACATCTCTTGTGTGAAGAGAGCCCTGAGGCTGTTTAGTCTGGAGAGGAGAAGGCTGATAGAGGATCTTATTAATGTCTATAAATATCTGAGGGGTGGGTGTCAAGATGAAGGTGCCAGGCTCTTTTCAGTGGTGCCCAGTGATAGGATGAGGAACAATAGGTACAAGGTGGAACACAGGAGGTACCACCTCAACATGACAAGGCACTTCTTTACATGAAGGTGAAGGAGCACTGGAGCAGGCTGCCCAGAGAGGTTGTGGAGTCTTCTTCTCTGGAGACATTCAAAACCCACCTGGATGTGTTCCTATGTGACCTGCCCTGGGTGCCCTGCTTTGGCAGGTAGGGTGGATGATCTCTTGAGATCCCTTCCAACCCCTAATATTCTGTGATTCTGTGAAAACTGCAAAAGGCCTGAACGTATGCAGATAAAATGAGAGAGTCTTTCTCACACCAACCTGAGAGGCTCATCTATTTAGGACACTAGCAGATGGTTAACCCTTTGGCTCAATGAAAATTGCTATGTTTGTCATAGTTTTTCTAGGACTTAGCCTCAAGGAAAAGGGAAACTCTTTGAAGCAGATAGTTCATGGAAATTAGCCACACATGCTCAAGCCTCCCACTCAAGAGGCTGATGAAGATCACACCATTCTAAGCCAAAAAAGGAGAAGCATAAATTCTGGAACCTGCCTGGAAAAGATTGTGAGGTCTCTTCACAACAGTGCTTAGCCCACTGAGGAATTTATCTGTAGAAAACCTAAGGACTGTGAGGCCAGTAGGCTCCAGATGAACTTCTGCAGCATAGAAGAAAGTGTCACACACTGCAGCTTATCAGTTAGCAATAGGGGAACAGGGCTGAGAGAGTAGGAAAGGGAAAACTACAGGGGGTGGGGGTGTGACTGAATATGAGGTGAAAAAAATTCCCTATGGAGTGGTGAAGAATAGGAACAGGTTTTCCAAAGTGATGGGGAAATCTCCATTCTTGGAGGTTTTCAAGACACCTTCACAGACCTGCACAAGAGGCAGGGGTAGAGACTGCTCAAGCTCCCTTTCAATACGAATGGTTCTGTGATTGCAGCAGGAAGCTTTAAAGCTTGTGCTAGTTCCTCATATGAAACTGGAAAGAGTGGTCATGGTGGTGCCTTCCTGCCACAAGTCCTTTCTGAGACAGCATAAACCCTGACATAGAAGTTGGAAGAGAAAATAAAAACCTCAAAGGCAGCCCAGAAATCAAAGGAAGCCTGAGGAAAAAAAAAAAAAAAAAAAAATAAATGCCCAAATACCAAAGGGCACCCCCAAACCTGGAAGGAC
>WBNM01010954.1:69157-81415 GCA_013399055.1 Ramphastos sulfuratus | reverse complement strand
AGGTTGGACGAGGCTTTGAGTGACCTGTACTAGTGGGAGGTGCCCCTGCCTATGGCAGGGGGTTGGAACTAGATGATCTTTGAGGTCCCTTCCAACCTTACCATTCTATGATTCTATGATTCTGTGATTCTATGATTCTATATATCTGGCTGTATTGGCATCATATGAAACTATATCCTGAGAATTCTGGGTTCTGAGTGAAAGAAATATATGCAAGTTCTCAGCTAAACAGAAGCTGCTATGTTATGACAGGAAAATGATGCTAGGAAAAAGGCTGCTCCACATCAGCTGAGGACATATGTGTGTCTGTGCATGTGTGTATATGCATGTATGTATATTTATACACATAGCTATATGTGTGTAAATGTATGTATTGAAAAATGTTGAACTGGTCATAGACTGAAAAGAGTGAAGGAAATATTAGCTTTACTAAAAAGGTACTCCTTCCATTTTTCTGTCTTATTTATCCTATCAATAATTTAAGCATATCTCATTCTCTCCTTTCTGCTTTGAATTGTCTTAAACCTATATTCTATTCACCCTGTCAGCTCATCTTTTAATGTCATTTTAATAGATCTTGTCTTGTTTTCATGGAACAGTAAATGCAGTTTCATTGTAAAAGAAAATCACCTCACTTGCACCAAGTTTCCTGATTACTGTATCTGGTACCACCATTGAGTGTTTGGAGAAGGGTAAAAGAGAGAGAGGAAATAGAGGCTGTTATTAATCAACCCTTACTGGTAATTAAGGTCCTCAGCTTCTCATTGATCTTTTTTTTTTTTTTTTTTTCCCTTAATTTTTAAATTTAATTTTTTGGGTTTCTTTATTAGTGTTACATACCTTGATGTCACAAAATGTAAATGACAGGAGGAAAATCTTAGCTGCCTAGTCTGGTCCACAGCTAAGTCATTTACTCTGAAAATGTGAACATTTTTTGACAGTGCATGAAGGAGGTTGCAGGACTGTGGACCTGCAAATACACTTAGTTTTTCCCAAAAGGGTTATGTGGTAGTACAAAGTGGATCAACTCAAATGACTATTGTCACTGAACTCATCAATGAACCTGCATTTGCAGTCCCCTCATGTGGATTTGTTGAACCATATATATGCAAGGCTGAAAAAAACCCTAGGGTCCTTGAGGTTAAGGTGAACAAGTGGTTTGCCTACCCTATAAAAGAAATAATCTAATCCAGAAAGACAGAATTCCCCTCACCATACATGTAATTGATAAATCTGCCCAGAGTCACTGTGAAAGTGACCTTTAGCAAGAGTGACGATTTAAATTAGTGTAATAGTTTCCTGTGCAGTCATGAGATAAGAGGAAGAAGCTGAGAAGTGCTCCTGCCTGTGTGAGGAAATACATTAACACTGATCCAGAGGGAGGATGGCAGACCACCTTGATGACAGTCACTCACAAGACAGCTGCAAGGGCAGGAAAAATACTCCATTTCATGACAATATGCTCCTTATGGTTTCTTTACTTCACCATTTTAAATTACATAGAAGCCCAGTATGTAAAGAGGGCTATAGTAAAAATCTGAACAACACTGAAAGTATGAATATGTTACAGCAGAAAAGCCTTGGTGGGTCATATGAAGAAATGAAAATTTGTTAATACTAGAGAACTATTAACAGTTTAATCTAACACTAAATTTGATTACACTTCTTCATTTTACCAGTTACCTGTGTAATCTTAAAGTCTCAGAATATGTGCTGCACATCTTCTTCCCTCTGTAAGTGTTGGTGCCTGTGTCAGCAGTTGCCTTTTTCATCACTTTCCCATGAGATTATGGCACAAATTGTGACATGAAAAATAATTTGTCTTTGGAAGGAAAAAAGAAGTCAGACTATTGCAAGGAAAAACATAAGTTGAAATCCTACAAAAATGTTAATGCAGTTTATTTTAGTTTTCTTAACCCTTTAAAAATAGAAGAATTAAGCCCAAGAAGTTGTTTAACTGTGTGTAGAGATCATGATGGAATTTATTTTGATTGGGTGACCTCATAAAATTATTCACCACTGCTGTGATTTTTTTTGAAGGCAGCTCAATAGAGTTTGACTCCCAGTTCCCATTAGAATTTAATGAGAGCTGGGCCTGTAAAGTCTCCCAGATTCCTTTGAAAATAACCCAGCCCATGATAAAATAATACAGTTCTGTGCATCCTTAATTTTTGACAGTTTGTTCGTGATTGGAATATTGATTGCAACAGCTACTGCCAAGCACACAGCTCCCATCACTCTCGCCTGGCTTTCCATTATGTCATAAATAGATTGCCCGACTCAATAGATTATACAAACAGATGGGGCTGGACTACTTACATGGGTTTACTGAAGGGAAAAAAAGAAAAAAAGGGAAAAAAAAAAAAAGCCTAATAATAACCAAGCATCTAAGTTCCTCGAACAAATTAATTGTATGAATTTTAAATGCTCCGAAATGAGTTACTTCAAAGAGTGAATAAGGACCAAAGCAAGGACAGGTCCAACAGTAGTAATTAGATTCGAGTCAAAAGTAAGCCTGATTGGGCAGTTTTAAAATGTTTGCACTTTGCAAGAAACCTGGCAACTGTGTGGTGCTGAAAATAGGAGTTCAATTAAATCTTTGGAAAGGCACAAAAGCATGCAAGCAGAAACATTTAGTATCCTGCTAAGATGAAAATGCATACAAAGTCAAATGAGAACCGAGGTGACTGAATAAGCAGTAGGAATAAAGGAACTGAGTTGTCAGAACAAAATATATTTGGGAACGATCCGAGTGAAACTTTAGTCCTGGATTTAATTTTCTTGCATGTTTGTATATTTGTTTCTAGCAATAAACGCATTATGACGTTTGGCAAAAAGGTAAGGCAAGGAAAGAAAAGAAAAAGTGCTGATGGTTCAGCCTCCAGGCTTTTCAGAAAATTTACTGGAAATCAGGATGCAAAATTGTGTTTGCATGTCCTACTGTGGTCTATCATGTTATTAGAAGTAATTTATTTCCCAATACTGCTGAGAAAGAACTGGGGCAACTCAGGAAAGTTATTAGAAGAGGTTTGGGTATCATTATTCTGAGGAAAGAAAAAAACAAACCCAAAACAAGCTGTGCCTTGCAATAGTGAGTTACAGCATTGCACTGAAGTTAGATTATGTATTCTTTTTACCAGAAGGCCATTACATCTCCAGGACATTTTGCTGGACTGAGAGAAGCAAACCAGCCTAGCAGGTTCTGCTTGGAGGCAACAACTCATCAGTCTCAATGGGCTGGATTGATTTGGTTTCCTGACACCTCAGGGGGGATTTTAGAATTAGTATATTGAGTTTTGGTTTTGTCTTGATGTTTTGTTTGTTTGTGGGGTTTTTTGTTAGTTTGTTCTGTGGGTTTTGGTGGTGGTGAGTTTTTTACCCCCATTGTAATTTAAATGACAACACTACCTAGAAACAAGGACTCCATTGTGTCCCCAGTGTGTAGGACCTGCTGTGCAACTGCAAAACCTAAAACATACTTCATATTCATAAGCAGTTCCAATAAGGATGAGAAAGGGTAAAACTGGGATACAGTGGGAATGGGTGTCTAAGAAGTCAATGCTCTGTCTAAAGGCAGTATAAAGCAAACAAATATGTTTCACAGACACAAATCACCCTTCTGGATCTATCTGGTAAGACAAAATTGGTCACTTCAGCAGTTGGGAGTTTAAATACAGCCCCTATGTACCTGCTACCAAAGGATACTTCCTTGTTTCAAAGCCATTGCAGCAGAAGAATATTAAGTGACTATTTCAAGACTGATGAAACAGTTCAGGGGTGATCATGATGTTGATAATGATGAATTTCTTTCCAAAAACAGGTGGCCAGCACCAAACAAAACACAATATAAACTTCTGGAAAAATTAAATTATTACATAATATCATAGGATGGACAGGTGTTAAATTGACATTCTGAGATCAATTTAGAGATGAAAGACAGATGGAGGCTATGATGAATGCACTTGACTGAAGTCAGGAACCTTTATATTAGATGAATGTAGATATAAGACTTACAAGGGTGAAATTATGCAACTTCAAAGTACTGTCTTCCAGTACACTTGTATATCAATTCTATTGGACTTGATTAAAGATAGTGTCTGCAAAATGGAAGATTAATTTCTGCTTGTGAATTAGCTGTAGCAGTTCATAATATTGTGCTGAATCAAGAGCAAGACTTTGGGAACAGGCTCCGAAAGAGCAGTTAAGTTTTCATTTCTGTCATGGAATATGTGAACCAAAGTATGGAAAATTCTGCAACATTTTGAGCAAGTTCAGAAACGTTTCCAGAAAGATTTTAATTTTTTGAGCAAAGGTAGTCTCTTCCCTTGCAAAAGGCATACTCGTGCAACCACTTATAGGCAGCACCAAGTTCCAAGATTGAAACATTAGTCGAAGATATAGGAAAGTACACACCAGAGCAGAGTGACTTTGTTTCTGAGGATCCATCTAAACAGTTATCATTTCATATCTGTGGATTTTTTGTGTATTTTTGGATCTCCTGCATGACAATGGTTCTGATCTCACAATCTGCTGTGTGTAGGCAGACTGACGCCAGAGAGGGTTGCTGCTGGAGGCAGAAGGGCTGTGTGCAGATGGAAAGGTCAAGCTGTACAAAATAGCTCCCAGGTTCAGAGGCCTGGCTGCAAACATATTTACCTTAGACCAAATTCAAATTTCCTTGTGAGTGTGTCAAGGTCTGGAGAACAGAGATTAACAGTATCTCTGTCCAGAGCAGCAAGATTTGTTCTTCTAGGTTTCTGTGTTGTGAAATTAAGGTGCAAATGAGACCATATATTAGCACAAAACTATTTATTGAAGGATAAAGTTGAACAAAACAGACAGAGAGAGGGAAGAGGGGAGAGCAGGAAGAGGGGAGAAAGAACAATGGAGAAAAAGAGAAGAGCACGGAAGGAAAAGAACAGGCATTATATTACCCTCAGTCAAAGATGGGGGGAGAGAGAGAGATGTGTGCCTAGCTCAGGGATGTTCTTCTGTGGAGTTGTTCTGTGGGAGTTGTTCCTTGAGTTCTTCTGGTGGAGGTGCCCCGGTGGTGGTGTTCTGGTGGAGGTGCTCTGGAGGTGGCCCCGGCACTTGTGCTTGTCTTTGCAGGCATTGCTTATGTGTTTTTATACAGATTTTTAGGCCTTTGTCCAGGTGGAGCTCCCCAGGAAATCTTCCTGTGTATTATGATGTTTGCAGGGGTCCGGCTGCGACATTGGGGAGGGCCTCCGCCCCCTCCCTGTGCCACTTACCTGTCCATACCCCAAATACACATAAGCCTTTTCTCTGTGGGGTAGCTGGTGTGAGGTGTCCACATCCTGTGCATTCAAGCCAGGCTGGAGTCCCAGAAGTCCACAAAGACACTGTATCTCTGTTGATTAGCATCCCTGAGCTCTGGCCAGGAATCTGGGCAATCTTTAACAAAGGCAATCTTTATCTTTGTTGATTTGAACAAGAGAGAGACGATCAGACTCTCACAGAGTGCAAAAGGCATTTAAAATTAGACCTAACAAAACTGATAAAGGTTTCGTACAGGGTAGTCTAGCATCAACTGGCTTGAGGCTTGGACAACCATTAGAGGAGCTCTAAATTCTTAAAATTCTGGCCTATGATATTATTAGCAAGCACAGCTTTAAGAATGAAAGGACCACTCTGCGTTTGCATTATCACTAAACATTGCCCTGTCTATTTGAGAAGACAGTTCAGAACTGAGGAGGTGTGACTCTAACAACCAGAAAATTCACTTTGTTTTCCCAAGTGAAAACTATTTGTGCTTGAACCCAGAAGGGTTGTAGCTCCCTTAACTCTCTTTAAAAATAACATTATCAGCATTAGTATGAAGGAGACTTCTGGAATCCTTAACTGGCCACATTTAAATAGTCCCAACTGAAACATGACCTCTCTGACTTGCATTTATCTGATACTAGGTCACTGGCTCGATACTAGAGATCTTATAAACTGACCAGTATAACCTCATTTCTAAAAACACCTATCAAGGTAATGCATACATTAGGGATGAAGGAAATCTCTTTTTTTGCCTAGCTTCAAGTTAACCTCAAATTTCTGAATTTTGCACATTTACCATGGACACCCACAGAACTGAGTCTATGTTTGCAATGAAACGATATGCAACAGAGGAAATATCTGAATGTGAGGAGTAGTCTGCAAATATGGACAACATCCTCAGAGAGCAAAACTAATGCAGGCACACTGTGAATCAAAAGATCAGAGATGGTGAAAGAGATACAGATGAAAATAAACAGTATGAGGGCAAAACCAGTGTCAGCTTCCCTATTTATGTAATAACTTTTGTTGGAAATATGTTTAGTCACAAATTATGCATTAATAGTTAATGAACTATCTGCTTCTAGATTCTCAAGTCATTATTCATCTTTAAAAGTATCTGATGTGATGGTCATTAATGAGTGCCATATTTTCCTAATAGCTTTGCCACCCTGTATTATGACTGCTCATTTACTGACCTTCTTTTTGCCATGTGGTTTGATCAACTTTGAATGATTAGCATTTAAATCTGCTAACAGAATATTGAAGTCTCATAATACGACGTTGTTTGTAACAAAATCATTAACATGATAAGATGTGGATCAGAAGGAGCGCTCACCAAAGTGAATACAAATGATACCATATCAAATGAATACGAAAAGATGAAACACAGTGAACAATACACTTCCATTAATGTATTAGTAAGCATACTAATGACAAAATTGCTAGAAGATTTGATGGAGAGTCTCTACTAAGGAAAAATAGCGAGCGTCTCCCAGAATATAAATATTTTCCTAAATGAGATAATTTAAAGGTTGATTTGGTATTTTTGTCCTACAAGCGTGTGTCAAATTTACTCATTTGTCAAAAGTACTGGTTTACATAAATAATCAAATAGATAAATGCTTATGGTGATAAACAGTGTTCCAAATGCTACTTTAAAGTGTTTGTGCAGGGTACTTTCCTCCAGGCTGATGAACCATTTAGGGACTAACACAAATTTAACCCCACAGATTGAAATCTAAACTGAAGATTCACAGTTTGAGGGTTATTAAATGTGTGTTCTTTCAAAGGGAGCTTGTTAAGAATCTTCTTAATGAGGTCCATTTGTTGTTCAGAGTAATCATGATGTGGGTGAGGTAGAAGTGCTTGTGGACATAGAGAACAGAATAGTTCAGTCCTGATTTCTAAGCTACTGAGTTGCTAGCTTTTCTCTAGTGAATGGGCAGGTCATCCAACAGTGTTTTATTAAAGAGTTTGAAGAGTCTCAGAAATGGCATTGAATGCCTGCTACAGTTATGCTCTTCTATCAGGAATACTAATCCAGCTTCCTGACCCTTTTCCCAAAAGGAAACAGGAAAACATGGAGCATACTAATATTTACAATTAATGCCAAGCATTTTTTCCACATTCTCTATCTATCCTCAAAATAATTCTGTTTGGGTCTGGATTCTCAGTCTTTAAAGACTTTGTAACAACCTTGTCAATACGACAGATGTTCTTGTGTGTAGTTGTGATTCAAAACAAAAACAGTATATTGCTGATAAGATATATATAGATATAGATAAATATGAGAGAAAACTCACATATGGTCAACCATAAGGACAATACTAATTCCTACATCTTCTATATTCTGAAATGGAAAGTTCCATCCCTAAATAAATGGCAAAATTCTCATGTTTCTGCACATGAAAACTAATGTTGTCCCTTCTAACTTCATGTCTGGCTTTTTAATAGTATAGACTGGTGGAACTAATAACTAAATGGAGCTATAAAAAATATTTTTCTTGTGTAAGCCATTTCAGAGAGAAGAGTGAGTAAAATGGATTTATTCTGATAATGTGAGGCCACTTAATGTATCAGGAATTGCACAGCTGACAGTCAGACTTGAATTGTATAAAAGATTCTAAACATTGCCAAATGGCACATCGTGTAACTTCTGATTAGGTTGATAAAAATTGAAATATTTGGTAACAATTTCTGATGACTGCTTGACAGTTTTATAATTTTTATTTATATTAAATTGGCCTAGATATATGAATCTTAATGTTTCATCTAGAATATTATGTAGGTCAAATACAGAGACAACATAGAATCATAGAAGCATAGAATCATAGAATCAGTCAGGGTTGGAAGGGACCACAAGGATCATCTAGTTCTAACCCCCCTGCCATGGGCAGGGACACCCTACCCTAGATCAGGCTGGCCAGAGCCTCATCCAGCCTGACCTTAAACACCTCCAGGGATGGGGCCTCAACCACCTCCCTGGGCAACTCATTCCAGGGTCTCACCACTCTCATGATGAAGAACTTCCTCCTCACGTCCAGTCTGAATCTATCTGCCTCCAGCTTTGCTCCATTTCCCCTAGTCCTCTCACTACCTGATAGCCTAAAAACTCCCTCCCCAGCTTTTTTGTAGGTCCCCTTCAGATACTGGAAGGCCACAATAAGGTCACCTCGGAGCCTCCTCTTCTCCAGACTGAACAGCCCCAACACTTTCATTCTGTCCTCATAGGAGAGGATCTCTAGCCCTCTGAACATCCTTGTGGCCCTTCTCTGGACATGCTCCAGCATGTCCACATCCTTCTTGTAATTGTGGCTCCAGAACTGGATGCAGTACTCCAGGTCTCACCAGAGCGGAGTAGAGGAGGAGAATCAACTCCCTCGGCCTGCTGGCCACACTTCTTCTGATGCAGCCCAGGCTCTGGTTGGCTGTCTGGGCTGCAAGAGCACACTGCTGGCTCATGTTGAGCTTCTCGTCCACCAGCACCCCCAAGTCCCTCTCCTCAGGGTTGTTCTCCAGCCAGTCACTGCCCAGCCTGTATTTGTGCTTGGGATTGCCTTGACCCAGCTGCAGGATCTTGCACTTGGTTCTGTTGAACCTCATGAGGCTGGCTCGTGCCCACCTCTCCAGCCTGTCCAGGTCCCTCTGGATGGCATCCCTGCCCTCCAGTGTGTCAGCTGCACCACACAGCTTGGTGTTGTCAGCAAACTTGACGAGGCTGCACTCAATGCCTCTGTCCATGTCACTGACAAAGATGTTGAACAAGACTGGTCCCAGGACTGATCCCTGAGAGACTCTTCTTGTCACTGACCTTCACTTGGACATAGGTGATCCTGCTATGGCAAGAGTGTTGGACTTCATCTTTTGAGGTCCCTTCCAACTACCAATATTCTATGATTCTGTGATCAACAGGAATAAAGTTGGCAAGAAGAGAAAAAGTTTTTAGACTGGTTAACCACAAATTAGTAGTCTCATTCAAGACAATTAACTCATATCCTGGGTTTATTTGGGTATACGAGGCTCAGGAGTGAGAAAAACTGGGGAAAAAACATATAAAAGCAAGGAAATGCTATGAGGAAGAAAGGAGACTCATACCTGGAACTGTGGCATATGACCAGTGCTGTGTCTTCCTGTTGTGTTACCAGGTACTTAGAGGAGGAAAAACGAAAAAGACTCTAGAAATGTGTCAGTGAAAAGGAAGACCTGATATCTTTCTCTTTGTAATACAAATACTTTGTAATGTAGCTCAGCTTCATTCAGATCTTTGGAGATAGGGACTCACAAATACAGCCTGGAATGTTTGATAGTATCTGATCCTCTCCTTTGAAAAATAATGTTCTCAGTTGCAAATCAGTGGTGATATAAAACCGAAAATAGAATTACTTGAGCCGTGTTTGTAAAATAGGTCAGTGGCATGAATAAAAGAAGCCCAACCCTGAAATATTCAGTTTTTAATAAAGTTCTTTTATGATTAAGTTATTTACAGAAGTTGTACAGGAGTGGAGTTGGAGTGCTTGCCCTGTAAAAGCAGGGAGAACAGGGGTTTGATTTCTCAAGTCGGACAGCATGGTGTGGTTCTGGGCCACAAACACTTCTAGAGACTTGAGACTGTAAAATGGATAGTTGCTGAAGACAATAACTAATGAAACCTGATTTCGTATGGATTTGTGCCCTAATCTTTTAACTATGCACAGCTGACTTCACAGTTATTCTTCTTTTCCCCCATGGTACCTCCCTCTGTACAAGCAAGAGGATTTGTGGTGGGTATTGTAGTGCTGCAGGTGTGCTCCCAGGACAGTTTGCTCCCTCCCTGCCTGTCTTTTGGTGGGGGGCAATAATTCTGGAATTTACTCCACCTGATTTCTGACTTTTCTTCACAGTCCTTGTGATAGCTTCTCTTCTGGATCCGATAGATTGCAAAGTTATTAGAAAAGGGTAGACAGACCAACAGGCATGATCAAGCAAGCCTTATTTCCTTAGAAAACCAGGCTAAAAAATGAAAATATAACTAGTGAGAAGCAAAGCAGAGAATGATTGATTTCTATATATGCTACTGAGCAAAAAATTGGTAAGACATGTTGTTGTCTAGGACTGCAGTAGTAGTCATGACTACCAATATCAGAGACTGAATGGCATATAACTGAATATGGAAAAACAAGTAGGGTAAACCAGGTCAAGGTAAGCCTGCATTGACTAACCTTTGTGAGTGTGCTGGTTTGAGGCTGATCAGAATATTTTAATGAGAGAAATTAGATCATTGGTTGTGAAAAGAAAATAATAATGATGTCTAAATCATTCATTGGTTTGCTGAGAGGGATAAAAAGCTAATATGTAAGTAATCTTTCCTCACTCTGTCCTGGGACTTTGCTCTATTCATTTCTCCTTTGATCTGCTCTAAAATCTCTCCTTTAATCTTGGCTGACAACTAACACGTAACCTTTGCTGGCTTTTGCTTTTGTTTGCCTGTCTGAGATAGGGTGAGAAAGGGGGCAGCTTTGAGGCCTTCTGGTCAGTTTCTTTGTCTGGGAGGGAGTTTGTATTTCTGTATTATTTCTAATTTGTATATAATTGTAAATACTTGTAAATATATTGTGTATATATGCTTGCAAATTTTGCCATGCTGTGAATGTAGTTTCATCAGCCCANCCTCGAGTGACCTGTGCTAGTGGGAGGTGTCCCTGCCTATGGCAGGGGGTTGGAACTGGATGATCCTTGAGGTCCCTTCCAACCTTACCATTCTATGATTCTATGATTCTATGATCTTATTTCCAAGTTGCCTGAGCTAGTCTGGTAAATTTCAATAGTGCAGGAGCGAAAGTTCCTAACCCACATCAGTGAGCAAAGACATGACCAGCTATAGTACAACTAAAATTATATATAAAAAAGCCCACCAATAAAGCCACTGATCTGAAGGAATTGTTTGGAGCTCTTCACTATGTTGCTGAAGTGATGCCATTTTCAAAATCCCATATGCTTGGATCAGCCTCTCAAGTGTAATAAATAGAATTCGTGGCCCAAACTGACAGTTTTTATACTATTGTCATGGATAAGTAAGTTCCTTAAGTTATGGTGTTATCTGGACTTGTAGCATAAAGAAGAATCACCCTGGGAACTTCTTACACCAGTATTTCTGCTTGATCCTTGCTGTAAAGTTACAAATTGGCATTTTACTGTGTTTTTTTTTTTAACCAGAAGGATGACAGAAAGAAGGCAAATACAAAATATTCAATGTTTGTGAACAATGTAACTGAGTAAGTGGTGCAAAAGTAATATGAAATCGGAGACTTTTTCTTTTTTTTTTTTTTTTTCTTTTCTGAATTTCATGGCCAACTTGGTCATTTACTACTGTCACATGTTTTAAAGAGAAGTAATCCTCAGGTAATGCAGGAAAGCTTTAAAGGCCCAACTATTCCAGAGATTTTGGATAGTTTTTATTCCTACTGTGTAGCTTTTGCAGTTTTGGAGGTGTTACCATATATAAGCATACAAACACACAGGCAGAATGTAGGGAAATATTTTCCTCACTCCGTTTTACTGGTATTAATTCTAGGTGTGATAGTGTAATGAAAGTATTCAAAATTAATAATGATATCAATTTTGATATCCAGGCAGAGATTGTTAATAACTATGAAAACTGTTTATTAACATTAAATCTCGCCACAAAACTTATATACAAGGTTCAAAAACGCACGGTTTGGAAATGTATACATACAGGGAACAGGCAAAACTGGAACACTTTAAAGGCAGCTAGCATAAGCAAACATTTTTACTGGTAGAGAAGGTTTGTGCGGTCACTTACACCGCTTGCAGTTGATTACCCTGCTTAGCCACTGGATGGGCGCAGGAAGCTCCTTTCTGCTTATGGCAGAAGGCAATCAATGATTACAAGAGGCTTGAAGTATTTGCTCACAAAAATATCATGGGACAATACCCAAAACACGTGGTGGGGCTGCTGCCGGGCCGAAAGCTGCT
>WBNM01010954.1:50233-67307 GCA_013399055.1 Ramphastos sulfuratus | reverse complement strand
TTTTTTTTTTTTTTTTTTTTAGCCCTTTTTTCTCTTTTTCCAAGCAAAAGCTGTGCAACAGAGTGGAACTGAGGGTCAAAGTTTAAATGCAGTTTGCTGTGCCACCTGGCTTTGATCTAGAGCTCAAGTGTGTGACTGGCAACACTCACTGTCACAGTAGGGAGACCTCGTAAGGGGGGACAGAGCAACATTTCTCTCTTTATTTCTCAAATTGTGAAAGGTGTGAGATTGACAGCCTTGGAAAAACAATTCTCCCTGTTTATTCAGAAAGAAAAAGGATAGCAGGACAATCATAACACAATCTTCTCCCACAGTGCTTTGCCCATTTGTTTCAGGCCTGCTTTAGCTGAACTCTTTGGAGGGCTTGAGGAGATCGCTTTTTCTTTTGACCAATTCAGTCTTTGTCCCACTGCTATGACTTCCCACTGGAGCACCAATTGTAGTTGTGTTTTCTTGGGTAGTTGCCACCTGTCCATTAGAAACTGGCCAGAGACCAGGAATTCACTTCACATTGGCCACAGGATAGATGTCATAGGCTCACATTAACATTTTAGGCACCAAGTCTGGATTTGATACACAAATTTAGAGATGAAAGGTAATGTATCTCTTCCTTGCTTACTTATTTCACAGGATCACAGGATGTTAGGGGTTGGAAGGGATCCAAAGAGTCCAAGCCCCCTGCCAGAGCAGGATCATAATCTAGCTCAGGTCACAGAGGAATGCATCTAGATGGGCTTTGAAAGTCTCCAGAGAAGGAGTCCATTTTATTTATGGCATTGCTGTGCATCCACTTGACTATTCTGTCTATTGTAAACTTTCTCTACTTAATTATTATTTTCTTTAAAAGAAACATTAAAGGTCTGAAGCAGATTAGAACTCATTTAGCTACAGGCTGTAGAAACTTTTGTTTGTCTTCTTCAGTTGATAGCCTCTGAGTCCTGTGGCTGGCTTAAGGGTCTTTTGCACTGTGCACGTCTCAAAGCACAGCCTGACCCAAAAAAATTAAAGAGCCCTGAAAAGCTATGCACAGTCATCAGTGAGAAAGCATTATTATTTTATTAAGGTGTCATGATTGTGGGTGAAAGAATACATGAAAAGCAAAAGAGATCAGTATTAGAGATAAGGACAACCATAAAAATGGGCCAGAGCATGGAAACAAAATTAATAGGGAGCTGATCAATAGATATGGAGTCTGAGTAGCTTTTTTTGTTTTGGGTTGGTTTTTTTTGTTTGTTTGTTTGTTTTTTCCTCATGAGTTATTCAATTGACTATAAAGGAACTTTGTAGAAAATAAAATATTTGTCACTGTGTATCAGAATCTAGTTGGTGATTTAAGGACTTGTCAAAATAGCACAGCTGTATCCATGAGGTCTATGGTCATAGCAGTGATTTGTCTGTAAGACTGTGCCACTGAAAGAGCTATGATATATAAGGGTGTTGGTAATGTACTGTACTTTGAAGACCCAGAACAAGATATAGATGTACTAAATCTACCACTGCTCTGTCACTGAGAATAGCTATCATAATAATTTTGAAAGCCATGAGCGAGGAGATTAAATTAAAGAAAAAAATACCGAAATAAGCTTTCCTGCCATATTTAAACACACAAAAAAATAAAGCAAAGTCCTTTCAGCTTAAGTCAGTACAAGAAAATTAACACGAACTGGAATTAAAAAACAGTGAATGTAAAGATGTATTCTCTCAGTATGGAAGATGGAGATGATGACACTTCTCTCTTTTATTTTTTTAACATTTATCAAAAGCTAGAGATTTACAATGATTTACACTTAAGGAACTAAATCTGGACATGGTGCTTTGACATAGTTTGCTTTGCAGTACTTTGCTGACCAATGCAATCCTTAGGTGCTGCAGCAGTCTCTAAGAGGCTACACTGCAATAGTGTATTACTTTGGTTTGGATGAATTTTGGAAAGTGATATGCAGCTCGTTGAGGACAGCTCTAAAAATTACTTACCACACAAATGAAAAGAAATTTCTATCATGTATTTAAATGGCTGTGTTCTAATGACTTTCTCAAGTGTTGTATAATGGACAACATTTCTCCCCTGGAGGGGTGATTAGGAATGTCTTGCTTTTTCTTGTTTGAAAAATGGATATCTAAAGCTGTCTTGCACTGGAATTGTTACCTTCAGGGTAACTGCAGTCAAGTTTTCAGTTACAATTTGCTCTTCCAGGTTATTTTTGTTTTGTTTTGTTTTATTTTGCAGCCTGCTTAATTGTAACAAAATTTTTCTAATCAAGAAAGAACATCTTGTTTGCTTACTCTAGAAGTGCCCACCCAACCTGCTCACCAACCGAGGCTTCAGCACCGATATTCATTCTATGTTTGACATCTCTAATGGAATTAGGGACCTCATTTCAGTTTTCCCAAGGGAAAAAGGTATCCACAGTAACCACTTTTAACTTAAGACTGAAGGAAAAATGTTTCATTTTTCTTTCATTCAGACTATGCATTACTCATGCCTTTGGTTTTTTGTTTTTTTTTTTTTTGGTAAGCAATCTGATCCCTGTAATTTAAAAAAGAAAACTCTCACTGCAGTGATAGCAATTCAGAAAGAAGAAATATATAAGACACAATCATTTCAATGAGATGCTGTATCAGCTTTCCAAACCACATACTTCCTTAGTGCACTAATCACACATGATCAAATGTAATGTTTTGTCAGTTTTTAGACACTTTGCTATTAGTGTTACATCTTTTCCTTCATCAAACTCAGGCTCTGCTGAAGGACAGATTGTACAAATAAACATTAGATGGAATGTTTTTAAAGAGCAATTGTTTACTGATTGAAATACAAAAACTGTTGCTCATGCTTGGAGATCAAATTACATGCTTAAAAGAAAGCAAGCTACATAATTCATTGACTCATGACTCATAGGAAACATCAGGCTGTGTCTTTTGATGTGAAGAGTTGCAGAATCTCTTGTCTTTATTAGACAGAGCTGCAGATGACAGGCTTTTCTTAAAAACAGTGCCACTATATATAATGATCTCATAGCCATTAAACTGTAATCCTCTCTGAAGGAGAGCTATGAAGAGGCTGATCTGTAACACTCAGGTTAAGGAATCTTGTTTGAAGACAAAACACTAGACTGATGTTAAACTCCACCTTAATTCAAAGAAAGAAATTTTTGCCACATCTTGTCTCCCATTTGGGGTAATCAGGAACTGGACAAGGAGCAGCCATCCGACAGCAGGAAGAGAATTTAGTAGATCTCCTTTCCTGTGTGCTATGAAATCATGCTTCAAAACAAAACCAAAACCAAAACAAACAAACAAAAAAACCCCAACCAAAAAACCAACCAAAAAACCAAGACCAGTGCAGAAAGAAAGAAGCTGTTTGTGAAGGGTGTGTAGGGAAGGAGGAGCACAAGAGCAGCATCAATATAGAGCACAGGTCAACTGATCCCAGACTTCCATCTCTTAGCAGCTAAAAGGGAAAGACTTTGATAAGGGGAAATACACAGTGATATTTACCCCCCAGATTACCTCTGCCATACCATGGTTTGTGACTCAGGAACTTGAAGTCAGGTAAGGTGACTTTCTTCTATATAACCTTTAACGGTCAATGTCCATTTACCAGCAACACCTGGGAACAGTCAGGCCCTAAAGAGATTATATTGGGTCCTCCCATAGCTATGTGTACATGTTCATGATGGCTTCTTATATGCCTTTCAGAGAGGCCCAAACTATGGGCACAAGGGATGGACTGGAGATTTAGACTAGATGTCAGGAGGAAGTTCTTTACAGTGAGGGTGGTGAGGCACTGGCACAGGTTGCCCAGGGAGGTTGTGGCTGCTCCCTCCCTGGAGGGGTTCAAGGCCAGGTTGGACGAGGCCTTGAGGGACCTGTACTAGTGGGAGGTGTCCCTGCCTATGGCAGGAGGTTGGAACTAGATGATCCTTGAGGTCCCTTCCAACCTTACCATTCTATGATTCTATGATTCTGTATGTGTGGTTAATAGTGCTAATTGTGTCATCAGATATTTTGTGAGAGCATAAATACAACTGAGTATGAAGCACATAGAAAATATATAAAAATGTCTCAGCAAAAAACTTGACCAATTAAAAAATATTTTCTTGAAATGGATTTACCTGTTCAATGATAAATAAAACTGGCAGTATTGCATTCCCAATGTTCTTACCTTAGTATTACACAGTAAGGGGACTCTGAAAATTTCAGGAATTGGAATTCTATGATTCCAAGAAAATCTTAAACAATTGAAAAAAAAAAAAAGTTCCAGAGTGTAGAAGAAAAACTTCATTTCACATTTTTCAAGATTCATAAACTAAAGGTCACAGAATCACAGAATTAACCAGGTTGGAAAAGACCTCTGAGATCATCGAGTCCAACCTATCACCTAACCCTAAACCATGGCACTAAGTGCCTCATCCAGCCTCATCTTAAACACCTCCAGGAATGGTAACTTCACCACCTCCCTGGGCGGCCCATTCCAATGGCAAATCACTCTTTCAGTGAAGAATTTCTTCCTAACATCCAGCCTGAACCTGGCCTGGTGCAGTTTGAGACTGTGTCCTCTTGTTCTGTCACTGTGTACCTGGGAGATAGTGAATTCCAGACATGTAACAATCATTTTTTAAGGTTAGGGACTATTTTCTGTGAAGTGGGAAGCATGTGGGAATTCAATTAAAGATTCTTGGTCTCTATGATTTATGATTCAGCAACAAGATCTGACCTTGTAGGTGGCCTTGCTTTGAGGAGGAGGTTTGACCAGAGCCCTGAATTACATTGTGATCTTGTGAGTCTGCATTTCTGTAGGAGCAGAACAGTGTGTAGATCTCTTGGGAGAAAATATTGACTGAATAAAAGCTAAAGACTCCACACAACTTTGTTATCAAGTCTAGAAGGTGTAACCAGACATTTAAAGTAATATAGGAGAGAGTGTTTACTCCTGCTTTGTAAACTTATGCTTGCGTTTGGGAACGAACCGCTATCAAGTCTTTACATCTATTTCATAGTTTGTTCACCATAGCCACAGAAAAATACAGAGGGATTTGGATTAATGTGATCAAACACAGATATGTGCTGTACAGTTGTCTGCTGCCCTACTAGTCATCTTAGATTACCTTAATGGTAACATAGATAAATGGGTGCTTTTGGATGCTAATAGTATAACCTAGTTTAGATATCTCATTTAAGATAAGATGAATTGCTGGCTAGAAAGTCTTCTTCTTCTTCCTGACTAAAAAGACATAAGATAACTAGCTCAAAAGCACAATCTCACCCTTGCTGACTCAGAGATGTTCTTAACCTCAAAATAAGAAGGATAAAATTGAGAATTATAAAGGAGCTGGTGATTCCATTTTCANCCCTGCTGGCCATGGTTCTCTTGAATTAAGAGAATAATTGGGAGAATGAGCTTGCTGCTACTTTGCAAAAGAACTGCAAAAACTTTTTTGGTGTTCCAACCAAAAGGTGTGGGCTGAATCCCCATGTTCAGTGTCCCATAGCAGTATATCTCTTGCACAACTGCAACCTCTTCTTTTTATTCTGTTATAGCAGACAAAGCACGAAGGCCTCAGACCTGCAGTAAGGTCTGTATAGATCTTCCCATTTACCTAACAGAGTTGCATCCATTTCAGTGGAGCCACACCTGCTGCAGAGCAATGTCTACTTGCAAAGATGGAAAGCGGGCAAGAGAAGCGGAGAAGATAATCATTCATTCAAAGAGCAGCATGAGAAAAATATAGAAACAAGAGATTTAACTTTCAGTGTACTAACCAGAAAGAAAGATCACATTTTTGGGGGGCAAACAATCTACAGGTCATCTACTAAAAGAAGCTTCCCCATGTTTTACTAGTTATGTTGTTTATAGATGGGTGAGGGCTATATATGATTGGATTTGTCCTGAAAAATCTTCTCCTCCTTTTGCATCTCTCTGCCTTCCCAGAACTTGTTTCCTTTCCTCACACAGACTTTCCCCTGTGGCTGCTCCCACCTGTCCCACGATTTAATTCCCCTTTATTTCAGACTTCATGAGATTATTGAAGGTTTATTTTCAATCACCAATCTTCTCAAACAGGAATAATCTTATCTTAGGTATGAGTTGTGTTTGTAAACAGTGAATAGCCATAGATTTGAATCAAAGAAAGGAAGTGTGTGAGACTGAAAGATGAAAAAGAGAAAGCTGATTTAATTCTAAATAAATCAACCCACACCAAGAGCAGAAAGTGAAGGGGTTTATAACTTCTGTGGAAATAATTGGAAGATGAGCTGAAAAATCCATATGTCTGTATTCCCCTTCCTACTGTGACTATTGTTTTCATATTTTCTGTTAATCAGTTTTGCAGTTTCTCTATCAGAATGTCCTGATTGACTTAGGGATACTGAAATGTATTAAAACACAGAGTTTACTGCTATTAAGAATTTAGTTCTGAACAATGCAGCATTCCCTGTGGTATGGGGTATGAGCTGGACTAGATGCAATTATTGGAGGATAGTCAATTTTTGGCTAGTCACACAGCCTTGAAGGCATCTGTGCTGCTTTTTTTCACATCTGAGAAAGCCCATGAAGTTCAGAGAGACGCTAGATGTGCATGAAACAGCATCTGATAAATCCAGCAGAACAGAGATCTGTAAGTTTCTATGTCTGTAAAATGTTTACTACAGTTTTGTGACTCTCCAGGGGAAATGACTAGACAACCACGGAACCCACAGAGAGGTAGCTGCATGTGCTATAGGGCAAACTCTGCTAAGTCTGTGAGATGAATTCTCTCACAAGGTTCAAAAAACACCACTGTGAGTCCAGAGATAACGGTTCCACTGCCTAGATGGATTTGTTGATCAGTTTATTTCTTTTAGGATCTCTTTACTAAACCTCTAATATTTTAATTACATCATTATCATAAAACCAATGAGATTTCTTTTATTAAGATATGTTGAAGAAAATCCTGTAGGATAGAAACCTTTCCTCTTTCCCTAAACCACAAATTGTGTCTTTTTAAACAACTTTGCCTTAATTTCTAGCTTTAGTCTAACTTTCTGTTTCTCTTTTAAAACATAGTTCAACAATGGCTGAATCTTTTCCCTTTCACTATAGACATCATTATGACAGTAGCTTTTTTAAATAGAACAGGGTTGAGCTCTGTATCGCCCCCTGAACCAGTGGGAGATAGTCCATTAAGTTACTGACTCATGGTCAATTTTTCTGACTTTCAGGTTGCTAAACTAGTTTGTTCTCTTGTAGAGGAAGCCTAGTCATCTGAGCATTCCACTCCTGTCAAAACCTTACTGGCTGACTGGTTACAGCCTGATCTGCTACTAAATTTTGCCACCTCATTTGTTTTCGTACTCAGCTTTGAGATTTGTTCATGAAAACCATTGACAGATAGAACCAGCTCTCCAGTCCCCATAGTACTGCTAATAGCTTAAAGCCATCATGGGCCTGTGGTTGAACAAAGCATCCTTCATATTCCAGCAATTAATCATTAGCTGCAGGCTGCCCTTACACTTGCTGACTGATACCTCAGCATGGAAACCACAAACATGTGGGAGCAGCAGTGTCTCAAAGAATTGGAGCAGACTCCAGACTAAAGCAGAGAAGTATGGTGAGAGTTATAATGGGAAAATGCTGCTTGAATGGAAGGTGGGTTCCCTCAACAGTCCAGCTTTTCCTGGGCACAGGGGAATATTTTATGTGTGTTTTCTAACCCACCCCAGTAGCTGTAGATACTGAATTTATGTAGCGTTACACAACCTGTACCATTGCTAGTAATCTTTATTTTTTTTTTTCACCAGTAAAAGCAATTATTTTAGACAAAATTTTATTTTTTTTTAATATGGAAATTGCATAACTAATCACTTCTCTCTTGCCCTTATCCTTTGTCATGATTAGAAGATACCTTGTTAATTTAGTACTGCCTGTGTGATTGTGGCTCTGATTTTATTGCCATTGAGGCTGAGAGAAGAACAACGCACTTCAGTCAGCAGAGAAGAGGGACAAGGCAAATACATATTAACCATTGGATGTACAAGCAGTGTGAGGTACTAAAAAAAAGAGCAGGACTTGGAAAATGACAGAACATGGAATAAGGTCAGAGAAGGGCAGTGCCAGCAGACTGTGAAGAAAACCAGTGAAATATCTGAGATTGCCTCGTATTTGGTGTTGTGGAGGATTGTGTGCCATCTGTGCTAGGATGTGCATGAGAACCTTGTGACAACTGCCATCTTGCGTGGCCTGAGGCAAGGAGGGTCTAAAATGTACCTAGACTACAGAACAGGATCAAAGAGACTGCACATCCCAGGTGCCCTTCAAGATTCAGAGAAGTGTGTCTGGAAAAAGCAATAACTCACTTAAGGTATCAGATTAAAACATCGTGGGTCTTGAAAGAAAGTGATTATCTGTGTGACTGTATCCTCCCTTCTCCCCCTTCCCATGCTTGACAGCACAGAACAAATAAAAGCTCCTTTGGATCTTGCCAATTTACAAGTACAACTTGCATGGGCAATCAAAAGCAAAAATAAAGAAGGAAAAAAAAAAAGAAGATAATGCCATTAGCAATCCCCAATTATTCCCAAATGCATGTTTTTGGCAGTGCAAGCAGTTGGAACTTCTAGCAACATAAACCAATACATTACTGAAAATCATGCCTAAGCATTTAAATAAAGTACTTGGACAATTTGAAATTATTCTTGCAAGCTATCCAGTAACTGCAGGATTTTTATGAATACAACTGCAAAGCAAACCTCCAATGTAAATATCCATTTCAAAATGCCCTAGCTTGCCTGTCATAGAGGCTGAAAATTCATTAACATGCTGCGTCTGAATTCTGAGGTGGACAGAGAGTTAGTTTGCTTTTGGGTCAAAGGGTGAAGCTTTGAATTGGCTCAAAGAATTGAGATCAGCCTGCCCATCCTTCCTTATTTGCAGAGCCCTGGATTTGTCTTGGCACAGGAGTCCTTTTGTTTCTCAGCATAACCTTGAAAATATTTTCAAGCAGTTTAAACGGTGCTTGTATATTCCTAGGAACACTTCTACTTGGGGTGTACACAGGCAAAACTCTACTCTGACAGGCAAGGATGGAAACCTGCATTAATGCCAAAAAGAATTATTAAGTGTTAAGCAAAGAACCCCTTGATTGTAGTAACACAGTTTCTGAAAGACAAGTGGAGTATGCCTGGCTGCCTGGCAATGTGAGTTGAGACTTCTCTGGACAGTCTGCATGGATGAGGATGTTCTTCCTGTAGGCCGTCCTTTTCCTGAGCTTCCTGTGACCCTCTCCAGTCATCTCAGAGAGTAGCATTTTCACATCTTTAGCAATGTCATGTGGCAGCTTTCTTTGAGCATTTAACATCTTCATGAAAGACACATCAGCTAAGATCAGTCTTTAGCAGAATAATACTTGGTAACATTCACTCTCATTTGCATTCTGTTTTTGCTTTGCACTTACTCCATGGGATATCCCACGAACTCCCATCATATTCTGAAGCTGAGAAAATGATCCCTGTAGTCACCCTGACGAGTCTAAATTGTCGTTAGAAAAACCCCCGTGTTACTTGTTTCAGTTCATTATTTCTGGAAAGATTTTTAAGGAAAATTGTAAGATTTTTTTTCTTTTCTTTTTTTTTTTTTTTTCCTCATGAATCTTCTTGTATTTGTTAAATCTCTAAAAATATCTTTCTTAACCTACTTTCACCATTGACCTCATTTGGGGTATCTGTAAAAGACTCCCTCTCCACAATGAATGAAAGACAAATTTTATGTCAGAAGAAAAAGAAAGAAGGAGGGAGGTGTCTATCAAATGCCCAGAAGTGTTATGAATCTGTGACCCATGATACACAGGAAGGAATGAAAGAACAAAATGAAATGTAAGAAATTGCTTCAAGACAGCATGTAACTTCTGTGCCAGAAAAAAGCAGATGGCAAAAAGGATCATGTAGAAAAAAGATGCAAAGGTTTCTATTCTATAAACCAATACACACTATGAATACCAGTATGTGGCTCCATTGATATCCCCAACTTAGTTTCAGGTGTAACGTGACAAGAAAGCTCTTCCATTCAGCATCGGAGGAAAAAAAAACCCCAAAGCCACAGGTTAAATAGTTATTGCAGATATGTCAGTCATGAGGAGCTATTGGAACATGGGAATTTAAATGGTTTTCTTTGGAGGCATTTTTGTTGCTCGTTTCTCAGTGTTGCATATATTAACTTTTCAAAAGTTAGTATTTTTCATTGCTTCACTGAATATTCATTCTACCCAGAAGGACATTTCTTTCATGAAGTCATGTAACACCTTATCAATCACTTAAAATCAACACCAAAATGCCACAAAACAGAGCAGTCAATATACTCTCAAGGCTGTCTTTGATGAAGCTATATCATGATGTGATTTTGTAACTGCCTTTGTAGCTAACTGCTCAAAATTAACAGGAATACCTTTTGTGTCTCATTAACTTCTAATATTCCCCCCCTCCTCTTTTTCTTTCACAGGTGGTCACAAACTTCAGTAGTAACAGAAACACTTGAAATGCTGAAACTGAGCTTGTTTGCAGTCATGTCCTGAATCACAGAATGATAGGGGTTGGAAGGGACCTCTGAAAATAAGCTAGTCCAAACCCTGTGCTAAAGAAGGTTCACCAAGAGTGAGTTGCACAGTATGGGTGGGCTTTGAATATCTCCAGAGAAGAGAATGACTTTAGTTTACCAAATTAAGTTTCTGAAAACATGATGTGTCTGCTCCAAAACTGCAGGTCTGCTGCATATTGCAGTTACAGTGCCTCTTTTACAGCTTCTCAGGCTGAAGGGATGCTGATATTCACATATAGCACCATAACTCCACTTCCACTCCGAATTCCTTCCACTGCAGACACCATCAGTACCTTTTGACCAAGTACATTGATTTCTGTGAGATTTCCTTGATGATAAAGGTACTAAGAAGCAAAGGCAAATCAGAGAACTAAATAACAATATTAGAATATGGGCAGTCTGTTAAATAGTTCTATTCAGAAGCGGATTAAGAAGGTGCTGTTTTGCAGGACACAGTTATTGGCTTTACATAAGAGAGGAAACGGGATGTGGAGTTAAAAAATGAACCAGAATCAACTTAACTTTTATGACCCCACTGATAACACTCTCTGAGTTCTTCTGCTTCAAAGTAGTCCTGCTTTTAATGTGGCACTGCTGTAGGGATGTGGCAATCTTACCATGCAATACCAAAAATGTGGCCTTCCCTGAATGAAGTTAGCAATTCATCCCAGATTTTCAATCATAATTCAGATTTAATTATTATTTCCTCAGCCCAGGATGACCGTTCTGCCATATACAGATGGTCACTGAATGCCCTCAGCACCCATCACTTTCTATTTACTGTCTGTCATCCTAACTCTCTTATTTTTCTCTGCTATCATGATATTCAAGTTCCTGACAACTGTATGTTCTGTCACTTCACTAGTTACAAACCATGCTGGCAGGCTCAAATCTGATAGAGAGAGAGAAGATAGCCCTGAGGATGAGGTGAAGAAAGACTGAATTATTGACTTAAAGAAGAACAACTGACCCTTGAATTCTCATAACCTCTTGGCAGTCACAATGATATCTCACAGGTCACAGCAAAAATGGTCATCAGTGGCAGTAAACAAAACAATGGGGTAGAAACAGTGTTGTCTGTCCTCCGCAGATTGGGTTTTTTCTTCACACAGTGACCCACTCTGAGGTCCATCTGAATGGGAAAATTGTAATACTAATACCTATATGTCAGTATGTCTACTAATCATATCACTTTTTAATGCAGGCAGAGAGAAAACAAGGAGTAGGGGCTCTCACTTCCTTTCTCCTTTTCTGCAGTGAATTATGCTTCCAGATGACAAATCTGTGACAGTAAACTAAATCTGGAGCCAACCTGAAAGAAGCAAACTATATCCACACTAACCTGCTCTCCAAGGCTCCCAAAGAAGATGTCTATCTGTTCTGAGTTCCTAATAATATCTGAGCTGTGCCTGAAAACTGGTAAAGAGAGGATCATTGTTCTGCAACGTAACCAATGCAATATCATTGCTAACCATTTAGCCAACAGTATCCCAGAGCTTTGGAACATTCCCTTAAGTTATTTAACTAATGTAGATGTGATTACTGGGACTGAGGGTTACACATAGGTGGTTGTTTTGCCTGTTCCCTTTTGTAAGAAGTGTTTGTTGTCAGTTTATGGCAACCTGACGTTACTGCAACTGAAGACAGTGTGTGAAGTTCCTGATACTCAACAGCAGGAAATGATGTTTCTCTTTAAGGAGTTTGTGTCATATATGTATTATTGCTTCTATAAAATAGATAAGTAGAAAGTGTTGGAGTGACTGTGATTTTTTAATTAAGCTTCTAGTATATCAATTTTTATTATTTAATTAGAGCTTTTATTTCTATAGGCAAGGCTAAGTGGAAATGTCATCAACTTGTTTGTTAATTTATAGGCCAAATTAATACTAAATCCAGCTATGTTATGTCTAGAGTTTGTCCAACAAGTGTCTATGTTTTACTTTAGTCACATCTTTTTGGTTAGGGTGCTTAGAAAGCTGAAGATCTATGTCATCATTCTTTATTTGTTTAATTTTTTCTCCCATTACTCTCTCTTTTTTTTTTTTCTGAACAGCAATTCTTTCCATTTCTAATGATCTGAGACCTCCTTGGCACCAAAAGAGATGGGTATTGACAGGGTTGGTGTTTCCTGATATGAGATGATTTGACCTGCTGCTTCTCCTCCCTGTTATGTTGGCATATGTTTAGTGATACATGTCATGTGCACACAGGGTGAGAGAGAATAGAATCATAGAATCATAGAATCACAGAATCATAGAATCATAGAATGTCAGGGGCTGGAAGGGACCTCGAAAGAGCATCTGGTCCAGCCCCCCTGCCAGAGCAGGATCACCTGGAGAAGATCACACTGGAACGCATCCAGACAGTTCTTGAATACCTCCAGAGAGGAAGACTCCACAACCTCCCTGGGCAGCTGGTTCCAGTGCTCTGTGACCCTCACAGTGAAAAAATTCTTCCTCAGATTCGCATGGAACCTCCTATGCCTCAACTTCCACCCATTGCCCCTTGTCCTGTCACTGGGCATCACTGAGAAGAGGCTGGCTCCATCCTCCTGGCACTCACCCCTTACATATTTATAAAAATGAATGAGGTCACCCCTCAGTCTTCTCCTTTCCAAGCTAAAAAGCCCCAGCTCCATCAGTCTCTCCTCATAAGGAAGATGTTCCATTCTTTTTGTGGAAGTTGAACACAGGAAAACAGGTCAGTGGCAGCAGGAGAGCATGAAGGCTTGCTGCTATGAGCCAGTAATATGCTAGTATGTTCAACGACTTGCATGAAGTAAGTTCATCATCTCAGACTGAATCACTGTGGACAAGTGGCTCCATCAGCATAACTACAACTGTAGCTGGCACTGACTGGCGTTACTGGGAGTCTCCACAGGCTGCTCAGGCACTGAAATTCTGAATTTGATCACACTCACTGTGAGCAGGTCAAGGTTGGGCCTATGTACTTTCCATGAACAAGGCTGGGCTCTTCAACCAACTATTTAATGATGCAAATTTATAGATAATGTAAAACAGACGACTCAGCCCTTGATGACCACCTCTGTTTGGCCTCCCACTTGGTTGCCAAAAGTAGATAGATCAAATTTTTCTAAAGAAATATTAGAGTTCCACTACAATCTATTTTACTAATATTTTAGTACCGTGACTTATATTTAATTGTAGAGCAACAGGCTCTACATTTATTTCTCTGCTCACATTTTAAACATCGTTTCCTGCCTATTGATTCTCTTGGCATTGGTTACTGATCATATAACTCCCAAATGGTGTAATCCAAGCTGTTCATATTATTTGGCTGAAACTTTGTTTTGAAAATCTGTAGTAATCTAAGTTAAATAAACATAATGCTAGAAAGTATACTCTAGGGAATCAATCTGCATGGAAAGGGAGATGGGTAAAATAGATATTTTCTGTCTCTGCATATGACTGTCTGATTAAAGAAGGGAACAGCAAAGGATGAATGACTGCCTAATTGGATATTAGTAGGAAAAGAGTGACACATGTTATAGGATACTGCTAGAGGATGACTCTGAGGGTTGCAAAGTGAAGCATTTAGGACAAATGAGCCTGTCACATTAGATAAAGTAAAAGAAACAGTCAGGATTCCAAGAGCTTTTCTGACTCACAATTAAGAAAACATCTCCACGGGAGTCTGTGCTGAGCATACAAAAGATAACAGATGCAATATGTTAAGGGCATCTAGCCACCTGTACAGACAATGCTGCCTTTCAAAGGTGACAAAAAAATGGGAGGAATTAGGCTTGTTCTTGACCCTTTTCATGTTTTTTTTCCATGATATACATCTGAAACTATATCTGAAAAAGTTGTTGAGTAATCATGGTTATTTTGAATATAATTTCCTGTGTAAATATCTGTTCTTACATTGAGAAGTAATAATGTCTTTGTCATGAGAAAAAACTATGAGAAGCAGAGAAAGAAAAGTATGTCAAGAACTGAATAACCAGGATAGGAATGGATTTCTAGTAAGGAATTGCTGGACTTTTGAGTAAGTTTGTTTTCACTTAATACTTAATTTTTTTTTCCTGGTGTGATTTTTTTATTGTTTTCAAATAAATACAAATTCATTGACTTAAAGAAATAAATAAATGGGGAAAAAAAGGTCCGTTTTGGCTTTTCACAATTTTTAAACCCTGAGTTAGTCATCTGCTTTGAATGGAGTTCACAGGAGTCCTGTTCACTTCAGTGAGAACACCTCACAACATCTGATATGTGCACTGTCCAAAAACAATACCAATGAAGTGATGGATTTTTTTTTAATCCAAATAAAATCTCCTCCTGTGGTTAAGTAACTGGAGACTCCATAAACTCAACCTTTTGAGCTCATTCCTGAAATAAGGGCACTTCATTTATTCATTTAAATTCTGTTAAATTTTTAGACAAGACAGTTCAGGGAAATGATCTCTTGGTTTCTCCAGGCTACCATCCTAAGCAATTCTCAAATGGAGTCATCCAAGAATGGAGTTTATTCTCATTTATTAGAAGACAGATCTCCAAGACATTACAATCACTCTAGAAAGGTCAGAGTTGATACTTTTCATTCACAATCTGGAGAATGACTGGAATTCAGGGCATTTGTAGATATTCTGTACTACCTCCAGGGACTATATACTCTGGAAATCAGCAGATGTTTGCTTTGATTTGGTTATCACTTGCACTAAAAGCTCTGACCACTCTTGATCCCTCTAATCTTGCAGCTGAATCTGGTAAGGTCCATACCTTCAGAAAATTCAAAGGACCTATGATCTCAATGCTATCAAGGAGTGAAATGGAGTACCACTTGAAAAGTAGGTCACTTGAAATGTATGTCTGTAATGTTAGAATAATCTAAATCTGTAGTATCAAAATAGAAGAATTAATCTAGAGATGTATAGGCAGAATGTAATAACTCTACCTTTGGTGGAAGATCTGGAGTACTGTGTACAGTTCTGGAGCCCTCGGCACAGGAACGACATTGAACTGTTGGAGTGGGTCCAGAGTAGGACCACGAAGATGATCAAAGGGCTGGAGCAGCTCTGCTATGAGGACAGGCTACAAGAGTTGGGGCTCTTCAGCCTGGAGAAGAGAAGGTTTCCAGGAGACCTTATAGTAGCCTTCCAGTATCTGAAGGGGGCCTACAGGAAGGCTGGGGAGGGACCTTGCAATGACAGGACTAGGGGCAATGGGTTTAAACTGGCAGAGGGGAGATTTAGACTGGATCTTCGGAAGAAGTTCTTTACAGTGAGGGTGGTGAGACACTGGAACAGGTTGCCCAGGGAGGTTGTGGATGCTCCTTCCCTGGGGTGTTCAAGGCCGATTTGGACAAGGCCTTGAGTGACCTGTGCTAGTGGGAGGTGTCCCTGCCTATAGCAGGGGGTTGGAACTGGATGATCTTTGAGGTCACTTCCAACCTTACCATTCTATGATTCTATGATTGTCTTATTTACCAAGTGTCCTACGAAATCAGTAAAAGATTCTCTGTTAGTACAGGTCAGAATTAACATTTTGTATTTGTTTNATAAATAAATGGGGAAAAAAAGGTCCGTTTTGGCTTTTCACAATTTTTAAACCCTGAGTTAGTCATCTGCTTTGAATGGAGTTCACAGGAGTCCTGTTCACTTCAGTGAGAACACCTCACAACATCTGATATGTGCACTGTCCAAAAACAATACCAATGAAGTGATGGATTTTTTTTTAATCCAAATAAAATCTCCTCCTGTGGTTAAGTAACTGGAGACTCCATAAACTCAACCTTTTGAGCTCATTGCTGAAATAAGGGCACTTCATTTATTCATTTAAATTCTGTTAAATTTTTAGACAAGACAGTTCAGGGAAATGATCTCTTGGTTTCTCCAGGCTACCATCCTAAGCAATTCTCAAATGGAGTCATCCAAGAATGGAGTTTATTCTCATTTATTAGAAGACAGATCTCCAAGACATTACAATCACTCTAGAAAGGTCAGAGTTGATACTTTTCATTCACAATCTGGAGAATGACTGGAATTCAGGGCATTTGTAGATATTCTGTACTACCTCCAGGGACTATATACTCTGGAAATCAGCAGATGTTTGCTTTGATTTGGTTATCACTTGCACTAAAAGCTCTGACCACTCTTGATCCCTCTAATCTTGCAGCTGAATCTGGTAAGGTCCATACCTTCAGAAAATTCAAAGGACCTATGATCTCAATGCTATCAAGGAGTGAAATGGAGTACCACTTGAAAAGTAGGTCACTTGAAATGTATGTCTGTAATGTTAGAATAATCTAAATCTGTAGTATCAAAATAGAAGAATTAATCTAGAGATGTATAGGCAGAATGTAATAACTCTACCTTTGGTGGAAGATCTGGAGTACTGTGTACAGTTCTGGAGCCCTCGGCACAGGAACGACATTGAACTGTTGGAGTGGGTCCAGAGTAGGACCACGAAGATGATCAAAGGGCTGGAGCAGCTCTCCTATGAGGACAGGCTACAAGAGTTGGGGCTCTTCAGCCTGGAGAAGAGAAGG
>WBNM01010954.1:36097-47899 GCA_013399055.1 Ramphastos sulfuratus | reverse complement strand
TCCCTTTCCCTTTCCCTTTCCCTTTCCCTTTCCCTTTCCCTTTCCTTTTTTCCAGTTAGTATGTCTGATTTAGGCTCTACTGTCTTCAGATATGTTCCCTGAAGGGTACGTTCAGATCTCTTAGTAACATGATGTGACCAGATCTCTGTGCATCTGAACACATTTCTGCATCAGTATCCATTTTACTGTTTGAATGGGTTTTACATGCTGTACATTCTTTTCCTGTGCAAGTATATTATTATACTGTAGGGCATTATTTCTATGCAAGTTATTGCATTTTGTAAATGTGTCTTGGGAGATGTTAGGGCACATTTTCTAAAACAGTTGATACATAAATGAGGCTGTTCAACCATTACTGGTGAAATATTCAGGTAGGTTTTACATAAGGAGATTATTATCACTAGCATGGACAACGTTGATGTGCACTCTTGGGTATTAAATATTGTTAATTCTGGCAGCTGATCTGACCTGCTAACTAGTTAACAAACTGGGAGGTCAGTTATTTTGTATCTGGGTATGTTAATGGTTAGATGCAAAATGCTTTTGCCAGAAGATTTTAAACTGTTTTAAAAGTTGTAAGGCAAAGTTTCTAGGCTTAGGAATTGCTATTCTGATTTGCTGAGGACTGGTATTCTGATTCACTGCTCTGTATAAATACCATGGTGAAAAACTATTTAAGTGAGCTGAAGTTTAATTGTAAACCAGATACCTACATTAAAGTGTTTCTTCTTCCCCTAATGTCATCTCTGTGTGTTCCCTTAACGTTCAGTCAAATGTCGAGCTGTGTTGTTTTCTCTTACATTTATTTTGGTTATGAAGGGACTTAATATACAAATAGATAATTTTTAAGGTGTTCTGTTGTGCTTTTAGAAATAATATTGCAATATTATGTGCTACAATTAAGCTGCGTAGGTCTGTCCCTTGAGGTTTCATTTACATATGTTTCATTTTCATAATGTTTAGTAACTTTAGATATTTAATACCTAAACCTTAACACATGAATGTTCTTAAAAACAGAATCAGGGTAATTATATGTATGCACAGGTCAACAGCACAAGTCAGTTGCTGTTTAATGTCTGACTTTTTAAAATGTAAATCTTATGCTGCTATGAAATTCTCCTGTTTTTTTTTTTTTTATACCTTTCATTAAAAATTTTCCATTAGAGGATTAAAATGAATAGTACTGAATTTTAATTTCTTTGTATATAAGCTGATCAGTGAAACCATATTAACGGTGGTTTAAAAGATTCTTTGTGTTTCCAATGTGTGTCTTTGACTCAAAAAACCCAAAAATACTTAAGCATGTGTTTAAGCCTGTAACAAAGCATATTGGGCCAAGATTTCATTCCAAATATTCATTAAAGACAAACATAAAACTCCCTCTGATTTCAAGGAGCCAACATTTTAATTTGTAGAAAACCATAGTTGCGCATTTGATTTATATGTAGATTAAAATAGTCTGTGTGCATCCAAATCCAAAAGCTGCACTGCACGTGTTGAGTTCCAGTCATGAACTCTGAGCAAATCAAACATCCCTCTGAATCACTTATAAATGTCTTGTTATCTTGAGAAACTTAGAGAAAGTTTGAAACTAGAAACCACACCTGGAATACTTTGTCAGATTTTGAGCTCCTCCATTCAAGAGAGACAGGGACCTGTTGGAGAGAATCCAATGAAGAGCTACGAGGATGACTAGGGGAGTTGAGCATCTCCCTACAAAGACAGACTGAGAGACTGAGAGACCTGGGGCTGTTTAGTCTGGAGAGGAGAAAACTGAGAGGAGATCTAATCAATGGTTATAAATATTTGAGGGGTGGGTGTCAAGTGGATGGGGCCAATGTCTTTTTGCTGGTCAGCAGCAATAAGACAAGGAGCAACAGCTACAAACTGGAACATAGAAGGTTTCACCTCAACATGAGGATAAATTTCTTTACAGTGAGGGTGACAGAGCACTGGAACAGGCTGCCCAAAGAGATTGTAAAGTCTCCTTCTCTGGACACTTTCAAAACCTGCCTGGATATATTCCTGTGTGCAGGCTACCCTAGGTGATCCTGCCTTGGCAGGGAAGTTGAACTCAATGATCTCTGTAGGTCCCTTCCAATCTCTAACCTTCTGTCATTCTGTGATATTACCACAGTGGAAGCATTCATGATATAGCTGCTGTCTGACCTAAACTGGCTAAAGACACAAGGTGCTGTGCAGCGGTGACACATTCAGGGAGACAAGGATGATAATATTCGTACTTTGACCACACAGCTGGGCACACATCTGATCACATAGAATGGGCAAGTATGTTTCAGGAGATGACTCGTGCAACATGGCCAAAGACAAGAGCAAATTTACAAATGTTGAACTGACACTATGTTTTGTCAAGTGAAATCAGGTACTTCCTCTACTATGGAGTAGTAGAGGAGACACTGTCTCCTCTGCTGGCTGTGACAGTATGTCAAAGAAAGGGAGCAATTCAGAGCAACTCCTCAGGCCTCCTCATTTCTGAGTCATTTCCTTGGAAGAATGGTGATAAGGAGGGGCCAGGTAACTTCTGCTGGTGAGCCACCAACTTTTTTTTTTTTTTTTTTAATGTAGAGGACTTCCTTCAACAACTCAGTGAAGATCATATGACATTCAGTGGCATTTCAAGAAAGTGTTAGTTTATTCTCCCTTTCTATTTCCTGCCACATAATAAAATGAACACCTCCCTTGTTTGTGCCTTTGGATCTCAGAGGTCTGTAGGAAGTAGGAAATGCTTAGGTGTCACCCCTAGATAAATGCAGCAGCATCTTCCAGACACTACTGACAACACAAATGAACACAAATATTCTTCTGAGCAGTAAGTAAGCATATAAGAAAAGGGTAACTTTCAAAGATATCCATATAATTTGAACAGTTCATATCCAGCATTTGAGAGACATTTGGACACGATGAAATCCTGAGCAAGTTTTACAAAGCCGCATTCTGACTTGCAGAATTTTTCATGTGTAGTGTAACCTAAACTTAAAGCATTGCCAGATGAAATATGCAGAGTGTTATGAAACTGTTAATGCATGTAATGCAGTAGATGAAATATGGGATGTGGAACTTAACGAAGCTTGCTCACCAAACAAGTGTATAACACATGTAGCTGTGCAAGACACCAGCTGAGGAAGCAGGCCAACTTTTGGAAGCTGTTTAAAATGTTTATGCAAGTTTCTTTCCACCTCAGAATCTACACAAGTACATTAAGCTAGAGGGTTTCTAAAGTGTAATGTAAGACCCATTATCTGACTAGTCACCCCTTAGCTACTTGTAACTTAATCTAAAAACAACCTTTAACTGTTTAATGAATACTCTGCTACTTAACTTTGTAATACCTTGTTTAAACATGCAAAGTATAATAATATTTTGCAATGGAATAGGGATAGACAACCCCAGAAAGAGCACAAAAACTATAAATGTAAAAATGTGTTATTCTGAGGACATCACCTGCCTTGAAGACTGCCTTCCTCGATATTGTGACTGATTCACTTTTATGGGGCTGAGGATAACTTTAATATCTTGCTTTGGTTTTAGTTTGACTACTTCAATAAATTTTCATTTCAGCCTGTAGGTGTTTCCTATTCCTGACTCTCCTCTGCTGGGGAGGGCTCTCAAGTGATAGAGTAACTTAAATGCTTTAGTTTAGCCCCATGCAGGGGCTAAATGTAGACAGGGAGTAGATTAGGAATTTGCCAGTTTCATTGTTATTCTAAACACTGTAAACACCACATCATTGATCTTTCTTCACCCATTACAACAGTCGACAACTATCAGGAGAAACTTCTGAAAGGCAAATCATATATAAAGGGACAAGTACTTACTCATGTCACATCTCTGAAACCAAAGGAACCACTACCTTTCCTCTGTGATGTTAATAAGGCCTTTCCTAAAGTTTGTTGTTGTCTTTTGAGTATACTAAGTGATAGGAAGGTTTCATAAATGTGTTTTTTTCTGTATCATTAGCTTATACATTTCCTTTGTGTTCCCTTTGTTTCTCTTTAGTTTAGCCTTTTTCTCTACTCCCTCAAGTATCTCATCTTACAGGCAAGTTCAAGTTTCTACTAGCATTCTTTGAACCCGTTCCATAGTAATACTTTCATACTTTCAATTGTCTTTTGAAACCTATTTTATGCATTTTTCCATCAGTTTTCTTCTTCCAGAGCTTATTTTTTTTTTCCCCTCCATGGGAAATAATCATGGCAATATAACTACAGTAACATAGTTGTTAGCTCAGATTTAGTCCTTGTACTGAATAAAATAAAGCTGAGCATGGTAACAGTTTTTTGTTCCCTACTTTAAGTCAGCTTTTAGCAAACCTCTTGCTTTAAATGATTTAATATCAGTAACCGACAAATATTAATAAGTGTAAGATTTCTAGAAAGCTGTTGACTGCCATGAGAATCTGAAAGTTGAATCTGAGATGGCGTTCACCTACAGCTCTGGCATTCTGTCATTGCCACTAATACACAGAGAAATTGAAAGAAAAAAGCAGTGAAAGAAATTCAATCTACCAAGACAGTAAGTACCCAGTGTAGTTTCCTCATCACTGCTTTCAGGCAGGAGAAATGTCACTCCTCTGCAGATGAGGAGTAGCTCAGCAAAGAAAGGCAGCGTTTGTGAGAAAATGATGAGAATTGACCTGGGCCAAACTAATGCTAAAGAACAAAATCAGAAAAAATAGCCTTGTAACTCTAGGGAATAGGTTTTTCATCCATTATCTAGTGTTTGTATAGCATACAGGTATTAAACAGCTCACAGCAGCTTTCAGGTTTTAGTACAATGTTGAACTGTGACTTAAATAAGTGAAAATAACTTTGTACCATAGTGTCTTAGGAAACAGTTTTCCACTTGTAAGAGATTCCTTATTCTGTCCTGTTGCCTTTTAAGTAAGATCTGCCTGTCTCGGAGTCCCAGACTCTTACTGGATCTATTTGACAAAATTGAGGCTTGCTTCTCTTTCCTGGTGCCCAAATGTGGATTCATACTGATGGAGGTTCAGAATGTTAAAACAATGAAATGGTTTAAATTATTAGAGCAACAGTTGCAACAGATTTGGGATCGCTGGTGATAAATGCACTAACTGAAAGGTGATCTCAGATGATAAATCCTGGGCAACATCCGACAAAGTCAGATATACAAACTTTTGCAGTAGTTCTAGTATATAATAGAAAGATGAGCAAAAGCTAAGCTGTATATTGAAGGTGCAATTCTTACCAAATAAGGTGTACCTCTGTGGAGGAAAAGGATCACAGCCTGTTGACTGTCCTCATTTCAGGCTTTCCCACCAACTGCAGCTGGTGCAAGTGTTCACAGTATCACACAGTATCACAGTATCACCAAGGCTGGAAGAGACCTCAAAGATCATCAAGTCCAACTCGTTACCACAGACCTCGAGACTAGACCATGGCACCAAGTGCCACGTCCAAGCGCGCTTTGAACACCTCCAGGGACGGTGACTCCACCACCTCCCTGGGCAGCCCATTCCAGTGGGGAATGACTCTCTCAGTGAAGAACTTTCTCCTCACCTCCAGCCTAAACTTCCCCTGGCACAGCTTGAGACTGTGTCCTCTTGTTCTGGTGCTGGTTGCCTGAGAGAAGAAAGCAACCTCCTGCTGGCCACAACCACCCTTCAGGTAGTTGTAGACAGCAAGAAGGTCTCCCCTGAGCCTCCTCTTCACCAGGCTAAACAATCCCAGCTCCCTCAGCCTCTCCTCATAGGGCTTGTGCTCGAGGCCTCTCACCAGCCTCGTTGCCCTTCTCTGGACACGCTCAAGCACCTCAATGTCCTTCTTAAATTGAGGGGCCCAGAACTGGACACAGTACTCAAGGTGTGGCCTAACCAATGCAGAGGACAGGGGGAGAATGACCTCCCTGCTCCTGCTGGCCACACTATTCCTGGTGCAGGAACCTGAACCTTCTTCTACTACCTACCTTCCTGTTCAAGAGGTGTTCATCTCATGGGTTTTATAGCTCAGTCTTGGTTGTCTCTGCATTCTGGTTGACATTTAGCATGGTTTAGGTGGAGAATTGAGGAACATAGTCATATGTTTTGCATGTACTCCATTTGTCTCCTGATCATCTTGAGCAGTGTCAGTTTAATAAACCTGCAGTTAATTAGGCAAAGGCCTTTGCTCGGGCACTCAAGGCTTCAAATTCTATTTTGAAGTTGGGCGTTTGTGTTGTTTTAGCCTTGCTTCAGCAGTTTAACCAAAGCATGGATGCTTTTCTTCACAGAACTCCCTTCTTTAATCATTTGGCAAGCCAAATTCATAGATCTTCCTTTAAAATAAACACGTGTGGTGGGTTTACACCACTTAGAGTCTAGGATTTGCCCCACAGAGATAAATTGCCACACTACTTGGAATTTTGGAAATAAAATGAAATTATTTTTTACAAAATAGGCTAAATATAAAAAGTGATAAACATATACAAATACCAATAGACATTTACAAGTAGATAAGAGCCCAGATAATCACCCTGGAACAGAAGTCCAGGGCACTCCCTTGTACAAAATCCAGTTAACAGGATGTTATTTCTTTCCCACTCCCAGTCAGCACTCTTACCAGCCCAAATGATTCTCAATGCAGAGAAGCAGTTAAGGCCAGAGGGACAGGGGAAGAAACCAGCAAGCAATGGAAAGCAAACCAGAGAGATCCAGAACGCTCTGAACCAGAGAATATATAGAAAAATAACAACCCAATAAAATGAGACAAATTCATCTCTTGCATTCTGTTCATCCCCCTTTTGGAATTGACTTTCAAATCCTCTCAAAAATTCTATTTAAAATTTAGAATTAAGACACTAGTCATTAAAATTGTAACAACGCATCTTGGTTGCAGATGAAATCAGTCCAAAGCACATTAAATCAACTTCCATTCCTCTCTCGTGGTAAGCTAGGCTTTATCCCATATGACCTTAAACTTCATTTCAGCTAGCAAGAAACATTCATGCTATTGTTACTAAAGGGTTGGCAGAGACCCGTTACTATGTATGAGAAGAAGACAATGCAGTGAAATCTGAACACAAACATTTCTTTCCAACTTTGCAAATTTCTTCATTTTTACCTTTTAATATTCAAAATATTAAAAAAAAAATCACTTGTATGTTCAAATTTTGTCTCCAGGGTGAACTTTCCAGCTGTCCTCAACATAGATTACTAAACCTCTCATTAGCCTTTGATCATAAACCTGTCCAGTTTGCCTAGAGACATCTTTCTGGTTTTGATAGCCAGTTTCAATTTTTGATGAACACCTGGAGGAAGAAGCTGAACTAACTGAGCTGCAAGTAAAAAGTATTTCTAACAAGATTTTCCTATGCTATACAGACTATTTAATATCTGGGTAGCAGACTTGCAAATTTGTCTGTCAACTTTGCTTTTGAGTATTTTTTCAGAGAGATAGCACTAGTGGCACCTTAATGTCTTCATCAGCCTTGGCTGAGTAAGGGGAAAACTGACTGTAAAATCATGTTCCCCTGCTTATTTTTCTGCCAGGATCAAACTGAAACAGGAGGCATCCCTTGGCTTTAAAAAGGTACTAGAATTTTTTACTGAGATAGCTTGATATTGCTATTGAGTTTGCTCTGACCGTAGCTGAACCATTTGCATTCCAGAAGAATTGTGTGTAACTGAAGCAGAAGATGAAGCTTCTGACATCTGAGAATGACTGAGAGTCTTCAGGCAAAAATCAAACTGTTATTAGCTTTTTAAGTACTTGTTGTCGCATTGACTTATGTGATCTTTGCCACAGTCCTATACGCAAAGTGTGTTTCCTTCTGAAATGCTGGTGCAGAGAGCTTCAGTGTTTGCATCTCTTCAATGATGACAGCACTCAGTTTTAAGGTCATGCCTGGGCAGCAGGCGCCTACTGGGAGTTGCTTCTGAGCTGGAACATTTCACTTAAGAAGAGTAGAAATGATTGACAGTAGGAAAAAAGGCAATGCTCTAGCAGTAATAATGGACTTACTGCTTGAAAAAAACCTGTTGAAGCAGCAGATGGGAATTGGCTGGGGGTAAACTCTGTTTCCAAGCTGATAAGTTAATGAAGTGTTAAAGCAAAAAAAAACCCAAACCAACCAACCAAAAACCCAAGGAAGGTTGGTTTTGGGTTTTTTGTTGTTTTTTTTTTCATTTAGTTTTGTGGGGGGTTTTTTTGTTGGGTTTTGTTTTTTGTTTTGGTTTTGGGTTTTTTTTTTTTGTTGTTGTTATTTTTGTTTTTTTGTTTCTTTGTTTTCTGGGCCCTGTATATGGGAAAAATGCAAATATTCATGTCTAGGGCAGTAAAATTAAGGATAAATCAAGGCAGCATTCTTAGAAATTGACAGCTCTTCAAAATGCTGCAAACAGCCAGGGGCTCTTGAAACAAGGTGTATGACAGCTACTATATGTTTCCATTTTTTCCATCAGCATGAGTTTTACCAACATGTAGTCTGAATAGATTTCTTTTTGGTATCTTGCTGCCACTTTTAATGACAGGGCTACTTTTTAACATCTATACTCCAGGCTGCACTCTCAGTTTGAAGACTATTTCCTTCTTCCTTGAACTGAATAACCCCAAACTGACAGTTTAATAGACGTAGTTTGCCAAATAGACTATGATAAAGAATTATGGGAATAGAAATTGGTGGTGAGTAAACAGATGCTACAAGATCTGGAAGGTTCATCTGGGATTTTGGAGTTAGAAAGATAATCACACTAACTTGGGTGAAGATATATTTGAAATATAAAAGTTTAGGTGGGTGGTTTTGGTTTTGTGGGGTTTTTTGGTTTCATTGGTTTTGGTTTGTTTGTTTGTTTGTTTTGTGCACCTTGAGAAAGAGTCCCATGATGCTTCCTGAAGGATGGAACAAAAAGGTCTATGAAGGCAAATACAGAGGTGGGTGACCTAAGGTGCATAGCCACATCTTTGTGTGGGGAATTGTACTGGTTTTGTCTGGGACAGAGTTCTTCATAGAAACTTGTGTGGTGTTGTGTTTTGGATTTCTGATAAAAAGAGTAGCGATAACAATGGCATTGTTTTAGCCATTGTTGAGCAGTGCTTCCATAGCCTCAAGGCCTTCTTTGTTTCTCATGATGCTCTCCCAGTGAGTGAACCGGGATGGACAAGATACTGGGTGGGGACGCAGCTGGGACAACTGAATCCAGCTGATCAAAAGGATATCCCAGGCCATATGACACCATGTTCAGCAGTAAAAGCTAGGGAAAAGAAAGAGGAAGAGGGAATGTTCAGAGTTATGGTATTTGTTTTCCCAAGTAACTGTTCCACATGCTGGAGCCTTATTTTCCTGGCTTGCTTGCCGACGGAAAATAGCTAATGACTCTTATTTCACCTTGCTTGCATGCACAGGTTTTTCTTTATCTATTAAAATGTAAAATTTTTATCCACGAGTGTTCTCACTTTTACCCTTCCAAACCTTTATCCCAGTGGGATAAGAAAAGCAAATGGATGTGTGACAGTGAACGCCCTATGGGGGTTAAACCGCAAGAGGAATGAACAGAAGTGAGAGTTGCTTACATCTGCACAGGTTGTTTTTTTGGGTGTTTTTTGTTGTTTGTTTTGTGCGTGTGTGTGTGTGTGTGTGTGTGCAGCAAAACCCTAAAGAAAGATGGGTTGCCTTTTCTGAAAAATATATGCCAACAGTAGTGTTTTGTGTCTTTTTGCTCAGTATTCACCTTCTTTAAACACTTTGTCCAGGAAATAAGGCCAAGGCTTAAGTTCATTTGAATCCTCATCCCTAGATTATTCAAAACCTCACAGACTTTAAGACTGGAAGGTTAAAGTCATCTTCCTCTCTTCCCCCTTGAACTTTATCATAAAGGAAAGCCAGTGAGCTGTATCGGCCTGATAAAAGGGTATCCCAGTTTCTCTTGCATGAGGCTAGATCTCTTGCTCCAATGCCTGCTCTTGGGGAGTGGACTTCTTCCTCTATCTCTTTCCCATCATGTCCAACCATTTGTTTTCCAATTAGGTGCCTGCATGTCTTGCAGACCTTTTAGCCTTTCTTGGAGGACCTGAGCAGAACGGGAGATATTCTCTCTTTGAACCTAGACCTCAAGAACTGCTTCAGAATTTCTCAGCACAGATATGTATGCCATTTTAGGCATCAAAGATCTTTTACAGAAGTGTCTGGAGGCCACCAGTGAGCCATGCTTTGTCTTACCTAAACAGTCTCTCTAGGGAAAGTAGACTGGCTCATCTTAGACTAGATGTTAGGAGGAAGTTCTTTCCAGTGAGGGTGGTGAGGCACTGGAACAGGTTGCCCAGGGAGGTTGTGGCTGCTCCCTCCCTGGAGGGGTTCAAGGCCAGGTTTAATGAGGCCTTGAGTGACCTGTACTAGTGGGAGGGGTCCCTGCCTATGGCAGGGGGGTGGAACTAGATGATCCTTGAGGTCCCTTCCACCCTTACCATTCTATGATTCTATGATCTGTGGTCAACATGTAACTGTGAATAATGAGGGAGGAGGAGGGCTCCAAATTCTTTATAACGTTTTTTTAAATAACCCTTTTAATAGTCTTTAATTGTGTTGTTTTGTCTGAAAACCAAAAAAAAGTAATATTAACCACTGATATGTGAGCTACTGCTTAGTAAGTAGAGAAGAGAAGTAAGGATTTGAAACAAATTGATTTTTAGCAAGGAACTCAGACTTGAGACTTCAAACAGGGTGTGAAAAATTTCATTTTTCAACCAGCTGTAATCTTAAACAATTAAAATCTTTAGTAACAACTAGTTTAAATAGAAAGTAGTTAATTTTAGTCAACATCTTTTGTTGACTTGAAAGTCAGTTATGGCCTGATTTTCAGAAGTACTAGCAGCTGTATATATTCAGATATTCTGAATGCTGTGTCATGTTTTTTGTGTCTAATATTTATATCCAAGTTGAAAAGTGTTAATCTTTGTGATTGTGTCTCTTGTTGCTTTCTGCTCTGAAATCCCAAATAATAGCCATTTAAAAAATATTTTGAGATTCTTTGATAAAAGGCACTATAAGAATGCAAATTATAACATTTTTAGCATGCTGGCTTTTGGTTTCTTCCTCTCTGTGTGGGAGTTATCAAATCTGATTTACTTTAGAAGCTCATAATTTTATTAATACGATAAAAATGAACTAAATGGAAGGAATGCTCAAGGTTTGTTACAGTTCTGTCACAGCAAGGACATTTCAACAATGAGGAAATCCATGCTAAATTACCACCTTTTACCATCTTTTTTTTATTTCATGCTGAGGATCTGTAAACTGCTGTTGAATATTCACAAGACATGATCCTTGGTGTCAATGATAGTATCTTTACTATTTATCCTGAGTATGAAGCAAAGTCTGGTAACTCTCCCTGAACTCTCCGTTCACTCACTTTAAATACAAAAACTGACTAATATTTATGAACGTGTCATCACTCCCTCCTCAGTCACCTTTAATGGACAAGTTGTGAGGGAGCACAGATCCTCATGCTGTGTGAACAGCATGCCTTTTCATACAGCAAAGAGAGAAGATGCTAATTCAGAGTGGAAGCTGGGAAAAGCAAGAACCAGCAAGAGGAAGAAACCTCCCTCCAAGCTCAAGGAGTCCATGCAGAACAGATTCCCAGCACTGCAGGTCTGAAGAGGAAAAACATGCTTCATCAAGTAGAGAGAAATAAGGAAACTCAATCAGTTTCCCATATGATGACAAGCACAGCCAAGAAAAAGTGAAGGGCGATAGTACTGGACAACTCTTAGAAGTACTCTTAGCAGTGTGCGCATGCAGCCCAGACAGCAACCGAGTCCTGGGCTGCATCAAGAGCAGTGTGGCCAG
>WBNM01010954.1:19286-36091 GCA_013399055.1 Ramphastos sulfuratus | reverse complement strand
CCTTCCAACCTTACCATTCTATGATTCTATGATTCTATGATGCATAGACACCCATCTGCTAACCTGACCCAATCTCTAGAGAGGTCTGCTGCTTACTGGGAGCTTGTATCAAGGATATAATGCATTGAACCTGGCTAGGAACATCAAGGGTAACAAATGGAATAACAGGGAAAATGTGGGCCCTCTCCAAAAGGAACCTGGTCACAGAGAGTGTGGAGAAGGCTGAGGTACATTTTTGCCTCTGTTTTCAGTGGTAGGGGCTCTAACCACACCATACAAATGGCAGAAGGCAAGGACAGGGACTGGGAAAATGAAGATGTGCCCACTCTGTGTGATGACCAGGTTTAAGACCATGTAATGAACATTAAGGTACACAACTGCATGGAACCTGATGAGATCCATCCATGGATCCTGAGGGAACTAGCTGATGAAGTTGCAAAGCCACTTTCCATCATATTTGAGAAGTCATGGTAGCTTGGTGATGCTCCCACTGACTGAAGAAGGGAAAACATAACTTCCATTTTCAAAAAGGGAAATAAGGGAGTGTGTTGGTTTAAGGCTAATTGGAATATTTTAATAGAGAAAATTATATTACAGGCTGTGAAAGGAAAACAATGGTGATGTCAACTTCACTCATAGGCTTGCTGTGATGTTTAAGAAAGATCTCAAAACAAAAGATAAGACAGTCGGGCTTGTGGCACTCTCGGGGGCACAGCGTCTGGGGCGGTCTGGCAGCTTCTGGCTTCTCCTCTCAGTCAATTAATTTCACTAATCACTTTTTCTTCTAACTCCTCCTCTGGCCGATCCTCAAAACCTTGGGGTAAGGTATAGGGGTGGGGAGAAGGTGGAAGGGTGGTTGGGAGCCCCTCCTGGGGTCTCTGATTTCTGGGAGGGGTGTTGTGTTTCTGTATTACCTTTACCTTGTATATTTCTGTAAATATTCCTGTATATAGTGTATATATCTGCTTGTACATTGTGCTGAGCTGTAAATATAGCTTCATCTAAACTTCCAAGCGGCTGAGTTTTAGCCTGGGTCATTTTACAAAGTGTGGGGGGGCGGGTAACTCCCAAACCCACATCAGGGAGACCTAGGCAACTACAGAGCAGCCACACTCATCCCATCACCCAGCAAGATAATGGAGCAGATTCTCTTGAATCTGTTATGGCACACGGAAAACAAAGAGGTGGTTGATGACAACCAACATGGCTTCACCAAAGGCAAATTATGCTGGACAAACTTGGTGGCTTTTTATCATGGGGCTCACAGCATCTGTGGATAAGAAAAGGACAAATGACATAATCTTCCTGGACTTCTCCAAAGTGTTTGACACTGTCCCACTTGACATCCTGGTCTCTAAATTAAAAGGACACAGATTTGATGGATGGACCACTTGGTAGATAAGGAATTGGCTAGATAGGCATTCTCAGAGAGTTGCAAACAGTGTATCAATATCCAAAGAGAGACCTCTGGTGACTGGAGTCCCTTGGGGGTTGGTACTGAGACTGGTGCTGTTTGACGTCTTTGTCAGTGACATGGACATTGAGGTTGAGTGCACTCTCAGCAAGTTTGCCAATGACATCAAGCTGTGGTCAACATGCTGGAGGGAAAGGATGCCATCCAGAGGGACCTGGACGTGCTGGAGAGGTGAGCCCATGACAGTCTCATGAGATTCAACAAGACCAAGGGTCCTGCACCTGGATCAGAACAACCCAAAACAAAAATACAGGCTGGATGATGAGTGAATTGGAAGAACCCCTCCAGAGGAGGACTTTACAGTGCTGGTTGATGAAGCTTTTAATATGAGCCAGCAATGTGTGCTGGCAGTGTGAAAATAAAACCATATCCTGGGCTGCTTCAAAAGATGTGTTGTCAGAAGGTCAAGAAGGTTATTCTGATCCTTTGCTCTGGTGAGACCTCACCTGGAGTACTGTGTCTAGCTCTGGATCCCCCAACATAAAAAAAAAAAAAAAAAGACATAGCCCTGATGGAGAGGATCCAGAGGAGGGCCACAACATGCTCAGAGGGTTGTAACACTCCTCCTACCAGGAAAGGCTGAGGGTGTTGGGTCTATTTAGCCTGGAGAAGAGAAGGCTCTAGGGAGACCTTATAGATGCCTTCCAGTACCTGAAGGAGACATAAAGGAAAACTAGAGGGAATATTTGTAAATGCCTCTGGTGATAGGACAAAAGGCAATGATTTTAACCCAGTAGGGTAGATTTAGATTAGACATTAGGAAGAATTTCTTTACTATGAGGGTGGTGAGACACTGGAGTGATTTGCCCAGAGAAGTTGTGGACATTTCATCTTTGGAAGTATTTAAGGCCAGACTGGATGAAGCTTTGAGTAATCTGGTCTGGTAAGAGTTGTCTCTGTCAGGAAGACACCAAGGCAGGAGGGTTGAAACTAGATGATCTTTAAAGTCCCTTTCAACTCAATCCATTCTACAAAATGTATTTACAGAGTTAGTTGCTGGCCTAGATATAAAACTGCTCACCAAACACGAGCAATTCTGTAGCTCTGTTTCAGTTCAAACAAAGGATGCAAGATCCTATAGAACTAAATTTGTTTGTCTACAGGTGGAAAATATGAGACTATTCATACTTAAGGAGTCCACAGACTTACATTCTGTGTCTTAATTTGGATAAAATAGCTGTTCAGAACATGTTTGGGCCAAATCTTAGGCTATGAGATTACAGATGCTGAATAAATAGATACCTCAGCTATATCTGACTATGTAGTTTTGAGACACCTTCATTCAAACAGCTTAATTTTTTAATACATATCCAGAACAAAGAATGCTCTAAGCATTATCATTCTTTAATGCTTCCTCCCTGCTTCTGTAAGATTCCCTTCTGTGACATATTCTTTCTTTACCCTTCTACTGAAATGTCTTAGGCGAATGTCTGTCTCAAGAATCTATTTATTTGTTTATTTTCCTATTGTTGCTTTTCTTTATCTTTCTTCTTGGTTTCTTGGCACCATTCCTATTATTGGGGGGAGGGGCAGAGAAAGGCAAATCCTCCTTACACCATGGTATTTAGTACTTCGTTCTTCTAGTAGCAGTGGTCAGGGAGAGGATACTGGATTAAACATAATCATGCAGCATGACCATTGTGCTCAGCGTAGCCATACTGTGCCTAGATCTGACCCCAAGTGACTTGCCCCAAGTTAGGAAGTAGGTTTGTGGCAGGATGCAGGATTTGCCTAAAATGAATGCTGGCACTTCAGAAAGATAAGCAGCTCAAGAGAACTGTAATGGGATATAAACACTGATGTGCTGCCAATCTTTCCACAATGAGTACCAACAAAGATTCTTTCCCACTGGCTTGTGACAGAACTCGTATCAGGCGCATACACTTGCAGAGGAGTGTCGAGGGACTAGGAAATGCATCCATTTGCTTTTGCAAACAAGCAAAAATGCTCTTTAATGAGCAAAGAGGCAGTACCTCTTGAAAAACTTCTAGTGTGTGTTTTTATTTTACATTGTGTTCTATTTGTATCACCTGATTGAGGAGAAGGGTGAAGATATCTTAGGGAATAACTAATGATAAAATCTGTTGTATTTCAGAGGCATGAAGATGATCTGTATGAGCTACATGAATAAAAATCAGCCTGACAATTCTAATTTAGCAATAAGTAGAAGAGCAGTGAAATACACAAAAGGTGGGGAAATTAACTCCTGTTGTACTTTTAGTTTTGACATTGGTGTTCAGAGAGCATTCCTGAGTGCACAGACACCTTCATATCCACGTACTGACTCTAGATTTTGGAAGCAGTGACAAAGTACTGGCAGAATGAGCTGAGTCATTGAATCCACTTTCCTTTCTGCAGTGATGGAAGGACACACAATGAATATTTTAGAGGGAACTACTAGGAAGTTTATCCTCTTTCTCCTTTGTTATGCACTCTTTAAACTGTCTTTCATCTCATGACGCTCTATCAGAAACCAGAGGTTTTAGGCAAAATTCTGCAAATACAGAAAGATTAATATTTAGGGGAGAACAGAACTGTTTTTTTCTTATTAGTTTTTGGAGTATTTTTATGAACAGTGCCACAGTCTTGGTAGTTTGTATAAAATAATGTTATTCATGTTCCCTTATTCATTTCTTTCTGCATATTGACACCCTGCTATTTTGTCATACGCTGCAAGAACAAAACAAATACCCTGCTATATTTAAATTCAAAGTGTAAGCTGAGATACTAAACTTGGATCTCCACAATGAGGGCTGAAATGTTAATGATCAGTATAATAAGCAGTGCACACAATATCCCAGATGCTTAGTTAACGAAGTTCATTGCAGGAACTGTGAGACACATTTAAAGAAGTTTGGGAAGAGAACAGTTCTTTTAACAGTTTTTTTTTCCCTGGCAAACCTAGTCACTGCCAAGCATCCTGTCCTTTTAAAGAGGAATAAATGAGCCTGTGACAGAACCCATCCTGTCTTGACAGTCACTTACAGCTGATGTTTAAAGGCCAGGACTGATAGACAATAGCATATTGGGGGCACTTTGCTGCTGCTTGTCCAGATGGTATTTGTCTTAATCATCCGTCAAAATCTCCAGTGATGCCAATCTAAAGACTTTTCAACAGCAACTTTCTGTTTCAAAGATATAGACCTATTCTTAGACATTTTTTTCTGTGATTCTATGGTTAATGGCTCCTGAATGGTGCTAGCAGGGAAAGTTTTCTTGTGAAACTCCAGAGATATTTTGACTGTTTTGAATTTTTGTGATGTTGGTCGCTCCTTGCAACCCCAACATTATGTTAAAAAAAATACTCAACAAGTATTCAGTAAAGAATGTAAAAATGTACTACTTAACTAGACAAGAATGTAGCTGGCCCAACTTTTGCATTGCATTATACCTCATAGTTTAGGCATTTTGTTTGCCTTACAAGGTATTACAGACAACATTGTAAATGCAAATCAGAGCTGCGGTAGCAGAACACAGCAGAGCTAAACAGCTGATTTAACGAGATAGGAATTTCAAACAACACTTTATTCATAGAATTCGAGTGCTGAAGGCCAGATGGTGTCAGCAGTATTGCCCTCTGACCCTACATGTAGAATTCAAACAGATTTCTCTATTATCTTAAAGTGCTCAGATTTTACCTACTGCTTCCAGGTAGTACTTTGTTGGATCAATTTTTCCCTTTGTATTTCTACAATACGTTCTGAGTAATTAGATCATGAGCCACAAAAATATCTGATGCTCAGCACCTCAAAGATCAGCATAGTCAAGAGGTTGTCGTGTTAGGGGCTTGGACAACACATCATGTTAAAGGAAGTAGTTGCTTGCTCCTGCATGATGAACCATTTGTGGGTAGACAGAGTTCAGAGCCTTCTTTCTACGCAGGGATCATTATATAAGGTAGTCCTAAAGGCAGAAAATCTTTTCCAAGAAAGAGTTTTCATTGTAGCTCTGCTGCAGAACAAGCCCAGTTATTCCAAAGAACTAGCTCGTAACCATTTTAACTGTGAAATAAAAATCACCCACTGCAAGCAGGTCAAAGACCTCACAGTCTGCTGAGAACAAGACAAAATTCACTAGATTTGATTTCAACCAGAAACGGGATGACTTATGACTCACTGGAAATACAACAATCTTATTGCTGCAATGCAAGAAGTCAGACTGGATTTTCCCTTATCCTATATTGACTACCTCTGACAAATTGCTGCTTTGGTAAGCTCTTTGTAGATAGTTGTTTTCAAAGAGCATTTTGGTCTGAGAAAGGGTGTGAAATTGTCAGGCTAGCAGAAAAAATTCCATGACCAGTTTTCCTGTCATAATGTCACCCTCGTTTGTTTGTATCGATAAATTCTTTCCCTCTCAACACTGTTAATTCATCTGGCTTTGTTGTGAAAGATGGATGTAGAAGTCTGATTCTGATAGCCTTTCCGGCTTGAAAATGGTTCCAGCAGAATAGTTCCCAGTGTCTGAAATCTGGTAGCTAATTCACTGCCTGTCCTATAAAGCAAAACAGTGCCTGGAAATTCCCTCAAAACAGGGTTCGTCTTTGCAAAAATCTCTCTCTTTCCCACAGAGGCTCTAAATGGACACTTCAATTATCTTCTTACCTGTGCCCTTACTCAATATTTTCTTATTCTCTCACACACCAACTTTTTATACTTCAAAGCAATTGCCTAGCTTGTTGCTTCAGCACTTGGATGTTCACTGCCTGCTGTCACAGAATAAGCAATCCAGTCTGATCCTCAGCCCAGGACTTCAATGTCTGAAAAACAGTTCTTGTATAAGGGCCTCGGATAGAGATATGTCAGGATGGAGGAAGGAGCTAGTCAGAGGTTTCTGGGAAGTTTCTTTCTGCCTGAACAAAATCACCTGTTTTAAAAGTTTATTTTCTTTTACAGCTGTTTCCTCATTTCTGTGTTCCAGCAGGGATGAGGAGAAATTAGAATCACGCCCTGCAGAGGAGTGAGTGTGTTGAAAGTGCATAGTGATATCACTTGCCATTGTCAACAACAGAACAAAATGGGAGAATCTGGGGATATGTTTTCCTGCAAGACCAGAAGAGTAACAGTTTTCCAAGGCATCTCCTAAAAGCACTATGAATGTGTGAGTGAAGGCTTAGAGGATGAGAAGAAACACTTTCAAATTGTATCAGTGCAAATCAGAAGAGCTGGGTCATACTGAAGAAATTGCTTTTAGTCTTATAATCTCTAAATATTGGATTATATTCAAATATAACTATTAGAATCCTTGACAGTTATCTCAGCACTACCAGTTCCTGATAACTATGATTTACTAGCTTATTGTACAATCACAGAACAGGCAAGGTTGGGAGTGACCTCAAAAGACTGGCTGGTCTAAGATTTAAATGAGAAAGGCAACCTGGATGAGATTAACTAGCAGTCTGTCCAATCACATCTTGAAAACCTTCAGCAATGGGGATTCTACCACACTCCTGAGGAGTTTGTTCCAGTTAATGGGAAATCACTGTAAAAAACTTCATCACTATAAAAAAACTTATGTCAAGGTGAAACCACTCTCAATGCACTCCTTTGTCTCCTCCATGTGGAACCTTGTGAAGAGAGACCCTCTCTCCAATTTGCTCTGTACCAGAATTTTGTGATGATATGCCCCTTAATCTTCTCCTCTCCAGGGAGAAAAGGCCTAAAGCCTTCAGCCTTTCCTCACAGGGCAGATTTTTCAGCTCCCTACTCCCTACTTTTTGCCCTCTCCAGTCTGTCTCCGTCTTTCTTGAATTGTGATGGCCAGGAATAGACATGATGCTCCAGGTGCAGCCTGAGAGGCACTGAGTAAAGTGGGATCATCACAGCTCTGTGTCTTCTTTAAACTATAACAATCATAGAATCATAGAATGGTTTGCGTTGAAGGGATCTTCAAAGGTCATCCAGTCCAACACCCTCCCTTTGCAGTCAGCAGCAACATCCTCAACTAGATCAGGCTGCCCAGAGCTCTGTCCAGACTCACTTTGAATATCTCCAAGGAGGGGGCCCCCAAGCACATTCCTGGGCAACCTGTTCCAGTGTTCCACCACCCTCATAATAAATAACCTGTTCCTAACATCCAATCTAAATCTGCTCTTCTCTAGTTTGAAGCCATTGCCCCTTGTCCTATCACCACAGACCTTTGTAAACAGTCTCTCTTCATCCTTCTTGTTGATCCTCTTCAGGTACTGCAAGGTTGCTATTAGGTTTCTCCAGAGCCTCCGCTTCTCCAGGCTGAATAACCCCTGCTCCCTCAGCTTGTCATCATAGCAGAGGTGTTCCAACCCCCTGATCATTTTCTTGGCCCTATTCTGGACCTGCTTCAGCAGGTCCATGTCCTTCCTATATTGAGGGCTCCAAATCTGAATGCAGCGCTCCTGATGAGGTCTCAGTAGAGCAGAGCAAAGTGTCAGAATGACCTCTCTGGATTTGCTGGAAACACATCTTTTGATGCAACCCAGGACGTGATTGGCTTTTCTGGGCTGCAAGCTCACGCTGTCTGCACATGCCCAGCTTCTTGACCATCAGCACCTCCACAGAGCTGCTTTCTATCACCACATCCCTAGTCTGTATTGATAGTGAGGATTGTTCCGGCCCAGGTGAGAACCCTGAAGTTGCTCTTGTTGAACCTCATAAAGTTCACCTGGGCCCACTTCTCCAGCTTGTCCAGGTCCCTGTGGATGCCATCCTGTCCCTCTGGTGTATCAACAACACCACTCAGTTTGGTGTCATCTGCAAACTTGCTGATGGTGCACTCGATCCCACTGTCTATAGCATTGATTAAAATTTCAAACAGGACAGGTCCCAGTATGGACCCCTGAGGGACACCACTTGTCATTGCTCTCCATCTGGACTTCAAGCCATTGAGCACTGCCCTCTGGGTGCTACCATCCAGCCAATTCCTTATCCACTGAACAGTCAACCCATCAAACGCATTTTGATGTTCTTGTCCTTAGATGTATCATTTGAAAATTATAATATTTTAGCATGCAAGTATTTGAATAAAACTGTGACTATAGACAGATAGGCTAAATGACTATACTTGATGAAGATTTTGAAGATCTAATGCAGCTCTCAGATTGGTTGTTTTCTTCCTATACGATGCTTTGTTCCTTAGCTCTCTGTCTATAAAAAGAAGTGATGATGGTCAGCTTTCACCTTCCTTTTCTGGCTAGCTTAATTACAAATCTGACTTGGCTATGTCTTTCACTACAGACATTGCCGAAATGTAGGACCCTGAGCAGTGCTAGGGTTTCTAGAGCCTATCATAGTATGACTAAGAATTTGGAGAAAGTCTTTTGGCAAATAGATATATCCAAACAGCACTATTCATACTCAGATCATTCTCTTGCCTTCAGCCTTTTCTTGCTAAGTCACAAATAATGCATAAATTTGGTTTCAATAAAGAATTCTTTAAGAGTTTGGAAGCAACATTTCAAACATACTCAGTCCCTTCCTTGGAGACTGGCTGTTGTAAAACAGAACTTAAGTAAGACATGGGCTGCATAGATTGAATCCTGGCCTTGGTGAAGTCAGTGGTGGATTTCCCAATGACTTTAATGGAATCAGGATTTTAGAAGCATAGAATCATAGAATGGTTTAGGTTGGAAGTGATCTCTAAGATCATCTAGTCCCAACCTCCCGCCACAGGCAGGGACATCTTCCACTAGAACAGGTTGCTCAAGGTCTTGTCCAATCAGGCCTTGAACACCTCCAGGGAGGCAGCAGCCACAACCTCCCTGGGCAACATGTTCCAGTGTTTCACCACCCTCACTGTAAAGGACTTCTTCCTAGCATCTAGTTTAATTCTCCCCTGTGCCAGTTTAAACCCATTACTCCTTGTCCTGTCATTACAAGACCTTGTAAATAGTCCCTCCTCAGCCTTCCTGCAGGCACCCTTCAGATACTGGAAGGCTACTACAAGGTCTTCTGGAAGCCTTCTCTTCCCCAGGCTGAAAAGCCTCAACTCTCATAGCCTCTCCTCATAGGAGAGCTACTCCAGCCCTCTGATCATAATTTTATACTTTGTGAATGATTTTATGAAGTGAAAAAAGAGCTGAGACTAAGATTTTCAAGGGTACACAGACAAAATATTTTGGGGATATCTCTAAAATTGCAGACTAAATCAGTTGCATTGTTCCAGTAAATGTCTCTATTACCCATATTTGACACTGACTTTCTGTCTGTTGCAAGCCACATGGATCTGAACAGATATCCTAACAAGGAAAGACCAAGCATCCATTTAGCCATCATTCGAGTCATCTAGATTTACAATATAGAATGTAATTGTCTCTGTAATCCTTTGGTAATATTTGGAAATTAGTTATCCTGAACTTATCTATTGCAATTTATTTTCAAAACATTAAATATTAAAAGTGCTAGTACATGACCTCTAGATGTAATTAATGTAAGAAATGATAAACCGGGCATATAATTAAATATCCTTTCCAAAAATAGAGGGCTGTGGGAAGCAGTCATTGACTAAGATTATATTACCAAAAAGGAAAACATTAGTACAGTCAGTCATTGTTGAGAGCAGCAGCACAACAAGATTTCTTCCTATGCCTGTGGATGCTATTTATAGTATAACGACGTGAGGCAGAATGGCCACATGACAGCTCTTCCAGTATCTGAACTTGTGGATATCTATATCTGGAGAAAGAACACAGCAGACAATATTTACATTCCTTGCTCTGAAGATGTGTGAAACCTGTAAAACCTCAGAGGTGAAAAATGGAGGTTTTATTTACTGCTTTGTTAAATAGAGTGTGTTTTTACTTGATTCACCTGTTATGAAAACATTTTTTTCTTCCACAAGAGAAATAGCTGTCCCTGATTAGAAGGCACAGAGAAAATACAGACTATGCCAGCATGATCTATGACAAAACAATCAGCTCTGTCAGGAATTTGAATTTAATGTTGTCTAGTTTAAATTCATAAGTTTCAAAGAGGGGAGCTGTTATTTTAATGTAATTTGGTTTAACGAGGATTGCATCATTAAATTCCCTCACTATTCTGACAAATTAGGAAAGTAACTAACCATGTGGTGGAGAAGAGAGACAGGTTATAGCTCTTGTTTCTTAAGTTCAACCCTCTTACTGTGCAATGCAGAGATGATGTTGGAAAAAAAAAAAGAGAGACTGGGCTAATCTGAACTTGGGTAAAATGAGGAAGATTGAATCCTTTGGGAACAAGCACAAAAGCTGTCTTGTTTTCAGCTTAGTGACATCCGTGAAGCAGAGGGATAAGATAGTAGACAAATACAGTGAGGAAAAAGGAATGACAGAAGAGGTCTGATCTGACTAGCAAGCAAGAAAATATTGTATCTTATATTTTTTAGGCAAAAAATATCCATATATGTTCCAAATTAAAAAATAAAACAAAGCAAAACAGCAACAACAAAAAAACACCAAACAAACAAACAAAACCCCAAAACCAATCCCACCACTTCAGACTATCTGCTGTAAAAGGACTGAGAGAAATTAATATGGTAGAAGTGAAAGGCAAACTGTATAATTTTCATCTTGAGTTACTCTGGATTTCCTGAGATTGGATTGTTCTGCATGTGAGTGGAAGAGGGCTCTAGGAGGCCCACATTTGAACAGCTGTCTGCTGTTTCCCTGTTGGAGAAAGGATGCATACTGTGATGTCTATTTGTATGGTGCCCATCTCCTCTGGTATTAGCTTTTTGTTGATTCTGTTGATAGGCTGACTTGTCTTCTGGAGATACCTTGTCTCTAGAAAATGAGTTAGTGACATTCACAAGTACATTTCTTCTTCATTAGTTATCTCTCAGGATAGTCCTCAGCATTGTAAGCCTGGTCAGCTGGAAATACGCTGTTTCTTTGCTTAATTTTATTGACTTTTCCAATTAGCGTGTGCCTAAGCTATGGCACAGTACAGAGCATCTCATTTGATGTAGCACCAACACAACAACACCGTAAATTGCACTATAGTAAATGGCTCTTCAGCAAACCATCAGGTTGCATGGGCTAGAAAGTGAAAAACACTCCATGAAGATCAGTAGCATTTATCCTTTCATGACAGCGTTGTTCCTTTCATGACAGATTGCTTTGGGATCAGTAAAGTACTCTATCATCTTCCATCCTTCCTGCCCTCTCCCTTCTTTCTTTCCAAGACTTTGTGTTTTTGTTCCCAGATTTCACACTGCTGCTTTCTTATTTCTGTAGCTTTGCAGATGAGTATTTTCTCCATGCTAAAAGCCTTCAGCACCAATGGTTTCAGTTACTTAAGGGCTAAGGTTTCAAATCTATCACTGCCCACATATATGCAGCATAACTGAAATGCAATTGCAATGTATGTATTTTGAACTGTCAAGTGCAGAGTGAGCACTGCTATCTTCTATCTTCTATCACTATTCTTTGTAAACATCTTGGAATATACATGATTGCTAACATGTGACTGTTTATCTTTTTCTTTAAATTTAAAAATCTTCTTTTGCCACAATTTTCATATACCAAGTAGTGCTGGGTTCTAAACTTTGGCCACAACAACCCCATGCAGAACTATACACTGGGGACAGAGTGGCTGGAGAGCAGCCAGGCAGAAAGGCACTTGGGGGTACTCGTCAACAGCTGAACATGAGCCAGCAGTGTGCCCAGGTGGCCAAGAAGGCCAATGGCATCCTGGCCTGTATCAACAATAGTGTGACTAGCAGGACCAGGGAATTCCTTCTGCTCCTGTACTCAGCACTGGTTAGGCCACATCTTGAGTACTGTGTCCAGTTCTGGGGCCCTCAATTTAAGAAAGATGTTGAGATGCTCGAATGTGTCCAGAGAAGGGCAGCAAGGCTGTGAGGGGTTTGGAGCACAGCCCTGTGAGGAGAGGCTGAGGGAGCTGAGGGTGTTCAGCCTGGAGAGGAGGAGGCTCAGGGGAGACCTTATTGCTCTCTACAACTCCCTGAAAGGAGGTCGCAGCCATGTAGGGGTTAGTCTCTTCTCCCAGGCACCCAGTGACAGAACAAGAGGACAGAGTCTCAAGCTACACCAGGGCAGGTCAGGCTGGATGTTAGGAAGAAGTTCTTCACAGGAAGTGATTGGCATTGGAATGGGCTACCCAGGGAGGTGGTGGAGTCACCATCCCTGGAGGTATTTAAGGAGAGATGGAATGTGGCACTTGGTGTCATGATTTAGTCAATTAGATGGTGTTGGGTGATAGGTTGGACTGGATGATCTTGAAGGTGTTTTCCAACCTGATTAAGTCTGTGATTCTATGACTTGTCTATGAATTAAAACAAATAATGGAAATCCTACAAGCTGTGTGTAAGCTTACATTTTACAATCATAAGATGTGCCTCCATTCAGGCTAGTGATGTCTCTTCCTCTTATATTGGTAGCTAGGCAATACAGATGTTTCATTTTTAAATCATACACTCTTAAAACCACACAAGAAGTCATATGTTTGATTCTTTCTGCTAGTGGCTTATTTGCAGGCATGGCATTCAGACCTTCCAGCCTTTGTAGAACTGAAAAAGCAGATCCAATATTGTCCCAGAGAGACAAGCAGAACTTGATTTTTAAATGTGAAATACTGACCGAGGTTTCCATAGGTCCAGAAAATGGCACTTTCCAGAGTTGTATGACAGTGTTACTACTAACACTGATGATCTACAGGAATGTTCAACTTACAAATTTACTTTACACAGTTTAAAGTCCACCAGCCTCCTTTTTTTTTTTTTTTTTTTTTTTTTTTTTAATGAAAATCCTTCTGTAGACTAGTTCTAGAAACTTGGAGAGTATCAGCCTCCTCATATAAGGTGAGGAATTATACTTTAAAAATAAGACAAAGTTTAATATTAGAAAACATTTATTCTATTGAATAAGCTGAATGTTTCTAGGAAGGGTTTTAGTCATGATCCAGTCTTCCCTAGTTTTCATACTCAATTATGTTGTCATAAATCTGAGTCAGAGCAATAGATTTTTGCTATTGCCTCAGCTGTGTACCACCTTAAAACTTGTGCAGCACTTTCTGGCAGACTTGATCTTGTCTTGGCTTTCTTTATTTTTTCATTTGGCCTTTTTTTTTTATTTCTAGCATGACAATCTTTTTTTCTGCTTCAATATTTCTGCAAGAAGTCAGCAGTTTAGTGAAATTTAAAACTGCAGAATACCTTTTTTTTTAAATAAAACTATGTAAACAAATATTATTGAAATTTTTAAGCTGAGAAAAAATATTTATGCTGGAAGTATCACAAGTGATACTCTCAAGTGATACTCACAAGTGATATTCACTTCCAAGTGAATGGAAGATTTTATAAAATGAGACAATGAGACCAGGGTCCCTGTCCTAATCTCCTAGTGTACATGACCACCACAAGTTGAAGGTCATGACAACAATAATTGCTTGAAACTTTCTATTGCTCAACAAACAACAAAAGGAATATCTTGAGAATACATCTCTTAAAATAGTAAGCAACTGCAGACTGTTTTTGGAATATGCTAAACATGGCATTTCCAACTCCATAATTTCCACTTGTTTCAGGAAATCTGTGAGTGTGAGATGCCAAAAATGCATTCCTTTTTTTTAAAATTTTTTTTCCCCTCCCTCCTAGTTAAATATTACCAAAATAAATTAATTATGTAGGAAATATATTATTAATCTTGTTTAGAAACTACTGGACTGATTTTGAAAAGCTGTGGTCAAAAATACTCCTGTCAGACAAAAGAATACAAGGGTGCAGTTCTTTATGTAGTTGCTCCCACATATCCTCTGAAAACTTACCCTTGTCTGTTGGGTATGATGCATGAGTTTTAGAGAACATCCCTGCACTAACAGCACTCTTACATTCCAGTGATGTGAAGGCAATGCAGCAGCCCAATATGAACTCCTTGCATTCATACCTGAAATGATGCAATGCAAAATACATTTATATGTTCAGAGTGTCTTTACACAAGCTTTAAATCATTTCAGACACTTCAGATCTTTGAAAATTTTATGCAAAGAAATTAATTATTAAGTCTTCTTTGTGACATATTCCCAAAGACAGAATGCAAGTAAGAATAAGCACTATTTTTTTTTTTTTTTTTTTGCATTTCTGGAAGAAAGTTAGCAGTAGCTGACTTAAAATATATTTATTATTATCTTGTCTGACAATATTCTCCTTGGATTCACTTGGAGTTCATTACCAGCCTGGTGGTCTGGACTGTCTGAGGATATGGAAGATAGACATACATGAGGTTGCAAAAGCTGTATTTCCTTCACTGTAACTGAGAAAAATAGGACAGGTTCCTCATCTTCCCTGCCTGGAGCTAGACCTGATTTTGAGGAATTCTGCCACCTGAACATGCTTCAGGCACCACTGCTTTGTCCCCTCTGTTGCCAGGTCTATGGCACTTCCTCTTATTGGTGTTGTGTAATGAATATTGATTTGAATTCTGCAGATTTCTTCAGTACTCCCTATGCAGACCAGCTGAAATATAATAGATAAGTTCTTCCCTCCCCAAATTATCAAAATATTGCATTTCTTTCTGTTCTTATGTTAATCTTATGCTAATATATTTTTTCCCCAAACTTTCTCCACAAAAAGAAAAAAAAATTAAAATTTGAAATCGCACATGCAGGACTCATTTCAGACTCTAACAATCTGGTTAGATTCACCCAGCTCTAAGTGACAAACTGTTAAGAGTGGGAAGATGTCACCTGCACTTACTTTTCTGTAGTGAATAGTGTATTTGAACTAGTGACCCAAGATTCTCTTTACAGTCACTGGGGGAAAGCAAAAATCCAGTCTCTTTTCAATGTTTGATTTAAAGTGGGATGAACTGTGCTCCTGTTTTCATACATGAATGATGCCTGTGTATCCTTCTCTTTTCATCCACAGTCTGATAATTTCTTTACACAGAGGTAATATTTTTAGCAGTAATGCTTCTAAAATATGAGGTCTGCACCTTATCAGCCTGACACTTACTTGGGAACTGTAAGAACTAGAATTACATACGTGCATTAGCTCAGTCAGATTTGAAGCAAGGTCTCTCATCCACAGATGAAGACTCTACACTATGTCATCTTAAGCAGAAATTTAATCCTCTACTTAAGTTTCATTGACATGTATATTTCTACTTTTTTTTTTTTTAACTGTCATTTTCGAGAGGATCTTACTCAAATATTTCTAATCAATTTGAGTATTCTTAACCCCCATCTCTTTAGAATGAAGTATTTACACTCAGAGTTGGTTTGAAAATACTTTTACATCTGTATTACTTCCTGAAGACTATATCTTGTGGTCCTGTCACCACAAGTGCTCTTTTCAAGTGATTATATAGCTCTTATAAAAACACTGAAGTGTAGAGAGGTGAAGCAATGATTTGCAGCACCAAGGCAAGTTTGTGATGAGTTATTTCCATCTGATCTTTGGTACTGTAGGAGAGAAAAAATGCCAATGTTTTCTCTTTGTGAATAAACACAAAGTTGACAAACCTTTGGCAAAACATTTTTACTTTCTGTCACATACGGCGCTGAGACATGGAATATATTTCAAGTGCAGAAGTAATAAAAGGTTGAAGGTGAACAAATTTATTATTTTAAGAGAAGATAAAACAGAACAGCAAACATTTTCTCCTGTGTAACCTAGTTTCTAGTTTTCTCCGGAGAACAGTGGAAACCAAAATAAAGATGTGATTTAGGCTATGGAAATTGTGCTTAACTCTGTTTTCAGCAGTCCCAAAGAAAGATCTACTGCTCATTTTTCTTTCTAAAGCCGCTGTAGTGAAGAACCCTGGAGTCTTTTTGTTCCAGGAGGAATAAAGAGATGACATCAGGAACGGTGCTCTACATCCCTGGTTTCCACTTTGCTTTGTGTGTAGTGAGAAACAACTTCTCACGGCTGTACCTAGTTGTTGTGGTAGGCCTAAGCAGGCCAAATTAGGCTTGTACATATCCTGGCTTGCCCAGGCATGTTTTTCTGCTCTCCCTCCTTCTGTTTTGGGGAGAGCAACTGCGGGAAAAAGGACAAAGAACCTGGAGCCGCTAAGTCTGGAGTCTGGGGCCTGCCCAGCAACTGCGGTAAACAAGGTGCACAGGGTTGCCTTGGGGCTTGGGGAAACTCTAAAGCCTCTGATGGCTACTGACGACAACCTTGTCACGAGCCTTGGGTACTGTCAGATAATATATTTTGTGAGTAAATACCAAAAGCCTCTTGTAATTATTAATTGCCTTCTGCCATAAGCAGAAAGTTGCTCCTTGCGCCCATCTAGTAAGCAAGCGGCGTACTGGCCGCAAGCGGTGTACTGACCGCAAAGCCTTCTCTGCCAGATTAATCGAGTTCAATTAATGTATATATTCACTAGTTACTTCTAGATCCTATATTATAACCTGTA
>WBNM01010954.1:0-19243 GCA_013399055.1 Ramphastos sulfuratus | reverse complement strand
GGTCTCTGATTTCTGGGAGGGGTGTTGTGTTTCTGTATTACCTTTGCTTTGTATATTTCTGTAAATATTCCTGTATATAGTGTATATATCTGCTTGTATATTGTGCTGAGCTGTAAATAGAGCTTCATCTAAACTTCCAGCCGACTGAGTTTTAGCCTGGGTCATTTTACAAAGTGTGGGGGGACGGGTAACTCCTAAAGCCACATCACCAAGGCAAACCATCTTTGCACTATCCTGTGAGCCTGGCATATGGAAGCTTGGGAATCCACCATGGATTTACAGTAAAATCACAAGAGCTTGAAGTGTGAAGGAATTGATTTAAATTCTTTCCATTCATACAAGAAGATTCATGTTGAGTAATTAAAAAAAAAAATTAAAAATCATGAATTTGATGTGTATGTTTCCATTTTGCCCTTCCTTCAGGAATAAGTGAAGGAAATGCCCCTACAAAGTCCATTCCAACCCCTACCACTCCATGATTCTGTCACAACTTCCTGAAACATGTTGATGTTCAGTAGTGTAAATGCATAACTTTAGTCTGCCATTCTGTGTGTGACTTTATTACTTTTATCAAGGTTGTTTTGTTTTGTTTGTTTTGGGATTTTTTGTTAGTTTTCAGTGGAACTCTCTAGAAGGTTTAATTTAAAAAGACAAGCTAAAACCTTCCAGGTTCTGTTTATGCAGTTTGAGGAACATTGCTACTAAGAGGGTTACTTAAGTTTCAGAGCGTAAGAGAAAATAATTGAGTACAGCAAACTCACTGTTGTTGCTCCAGCTAACAGTTTGCAATCAATAAATACCAGGTTAAATAGCAGGCTGATTGTCTAAATATCTCAAGATCATGAGACAGACTTATGTGGTATCTTGTTTATAGTATAGCTGTGTTGAAGCCAGTGAAATTTTGCTGTTGGAAATTTGCAGCTAAGGTAGTGTCCTCTTTGTCACTTACCACAGGATAGTTACTCTCTATATCCCGTCTTAAATAAAGGTAGTTTGAAACTTTAATTTTCCTACAAGTGGCTTAACTGCTTTGCCAATTATAATGTTTATTGTTGGTGTCATAGCAAAAATGGTTGAAACATTTTTTCCTCAATATTTTCCTTATTATTGCCATACTGAATAGGTTGCTTAATGCTCAAAGTGAAGACTCACAAGATGGGACCACAAAAAAATCCTGTTTGACAGTGACTAGGTCAAAACTTCTAAAATACTGTCATACATCAGCACAGTTTCAGTAATATAATGGAATAATGCTTATGAACCTCCTGTTGAGGATTTGTCTGACCAGTAGTTTATAATCAATGAACTGTTGTATGGGAAGGGACCAGGAAACTAATAATGGGTAGCAGAGTTTTTGTTACTGATTTAAATATAGCCTCATTCTGCCATAACAAGTTCAAACAGTAGGAAAGATCTGTTGAGCTCATGCTGTAGTTCTCATCAGAAAGCTTTCAGTGTCCTTACTCTCAAAACACAAAGAAAGGACTAAATAGGCCTAGCCACTTTCCTATCCCTAATACAAGTTCTAGCAAATCACATGAGATCAACAAAGAAGAGGTAGCAGTTTTCTTCATGTTCTGTTGTTAAAAAGCAGGTTCTAGTCTATTCCTTAATCACCAGAACTCATTAAAAAAGTTATGAGATGGAGCACCCTGGTCCATGTGAGTAGCCCTCATTTTTGCACCTCTGCCATTTTAACCCTGGATATGGAACACAGGTAACCACAGTCAGACTTGGGGCAACCATTTTCAACTTGTTTTTAGCCTTGGAAATTGCTGCTTCAGCTTATGTCAGACCTGAAGGAAAGCTTGTGTGCTTGAAAGATGATGTTGCAACAACATAATGCAGCAGAGTAAAAAAACAAGCACTTCTCCCACAGTAATAGGCACTGAACCCTGACCTATTGCATATCATGGGTTGCTAAATTCCTTCAGATACTCTGCAGCTGAGAACAATAACCTGTGTTTCAGCTGAAACACACTGTTTGGTCAAAGCATGACTTTATGAAATGCATCTAGTGTTGGTCTTGAGGTATCAGGAGCTCAGGAGTCTATTGAGTCCTCTGGAGTTTGTTCCAGTGGTTTGCTTCCTCATAGTTAATAAACAGTGTTTTTTATTTCCTTCTTAATTTGCTTGACTTTGGTTTTCTGCTCCCAGCTTTTGTTACACCTCTGTTAGATTAGAGAGCCCTTGTATTTTCTCCCTGTGAAGGTACTTACATGCTGTAATCAAGTCACTTCTCAATCTTTTTGATAAGCTGCACAAACTGAGCTCTTTAAGTCACTTACAGCAAGGGTCAAGAGTGCTGCTGCTAGCTCAAGTATTCAAGACTGTTATGGTCAAAGATTACTAATTAATGTCATTAGAAATGGACAGTTCCTTGTGAGTGAGCGAGCCTTACAAATAGCTCTCAGCTGATAAGTTTAATAATGCAGGCTGAAATACCTGTAAGCCAGTTATCTATAATTATGCATATACTCATGAAGACAGCAGATGCCACTTCTTCATTTTAAAGTGGGTTGTAAAAGGGAAGGGTATTTAGTGAAAAGAATGAGAATTAGAAGCTCTACAGTATCACTATTCCCCCCCCCCCCCGTTTTTTTTTTTNCCCCCTTTTTTTTTTATTCAAATACTCACTTCTGTCCTACCATTTCCTCTTCTTATTTTTTTTTAAATACTGCTTTCTGATAAGACTAAACTGACGGTATAATTACTGAGTAGAAATTGCAGGTATCAAGCATCTTTTTGAAATCACCTCCTCTCAGTTTTTTGCAAGCTATACTAACTGTGAATATATTTAAAACTGGCAGATTGCTCAGCTTTTCATGTTTCTGTACCTCTGCAAAAAAAGTTCGGTGGCAAAATATTCAAGGCCATATTTATACAGGAACAAATTATACTTGTTTCTCTGCCTCAATAGCAATGTGCTGTGTCTGATTTTATTTCTACAGTAATTAGCAAACTACCCTTAAGGTATCATTCATCACGAGCAAATCCTAGAGGAAGTTATTTGTATTTGCAGCCTGAAAGCAAGACTGAGTTGTTTTTTTCCCTAAGTTTTAGCTTTGTGAGTACCTCAGCAGAAACTGACCCACCTATGGTCAATCTGGCAAAGCCTTTATGACAAACATCTTGCAGAAATACAAAGACTCAGTATTAAGCCTCTGTGTGCTGCTTGGTTCTCTCCTCCATGTGGAATATACTCATGCAGAGTCTGTGATATGGGAACAATTGTTCACACCAGGGTTTATTTATTGTTCTAACTCCCTTGAGTTCACAAAGCCAAAACAAGTAGTGCTGCCAGATTCCTACCTGTGAGATTTCTTCTTGCTTTGGTCTATTGCCATCATCTGTCAGCAGCACCAACCTCTTTATTGTCAACATTGTCAAACCAGACAGCACCTGAAACAGCAGAAGAAACAGCAGAAGAAATGAACAGAACAGAATCTGAATGAAATGTCTTCACATTGACTTTTAGAAACATAAGCTTCTTACCAGAATTGTTTGTGATGAGGTTGCCATGTAGTTGTAAGGCCACTCTCCATGATACTTGAAAAGTCCTGGCAGCCAGGTGAAGTCCCTGGAGATGGGAAGAAGGGAAGCATTATACCTCTCTACAAAAAGGATGAAAACGAGGTCCTTGGTAATTACTTACCTGTCAGCCTCATCTCTGTGCATGGAACAGATCCTCCTGGAAGCTATACAGGAACACATGGAGGACAGGGAGGCAATTTGAGACAGTCAGGATGGTTTTGCCAAAGGCAAGTCCTGCCTGACAAACCTAGTGCCTTTCTGTGTTGTTGTAACTACATCGGTGGACAAGGGAAGACCAATAGATGTCATCTATTTGGACTTCTGTAAAGCCTTTGACACAGTCCCCACAGCATCCTTCTTTCTAAGCTGGAGAGATATGGATTTGATGGGTGGACTGTCCAGTGGATAAGGAATTGGTAGGATGATCATATCCAAAGGGTCCAGTGAAGATGAATGGTGTCCCGTAAGGGTCTGTGCTGAGGACAGTGCAGTTTAATATCTTAATCAGAGAGTGAGATTGAGAGCACCCCCAGCAAATTTTCAGATGAAACCAAGCTCAATGGTGTATTTGTTAAGACTGAAGGACAAGATACCATCCAGAGGGACCCAGGTAGGCTAGAGAGGTGGGTTGAGGAGAATCTCATGAGGTTCAATAAGGCAAAGTGTAAGGTCCTGCACCTAGGTTGGGGCAATCCTCTATATCAACACATACTGGGGGATGATGAAATTGAGAGCAGCCCTGCAGAAAAGACTTGGGGGTGCTGATGGATGAGAAACTGGACACGAGCATAGTGTGCTCTTGCAGCCCAGAAGGTCAACTACATCCTGGGGTATATGAAAAGATGTGTGGTCAACAGATGGAGAGAGGTGATTCTGGCACTTTGCCCTAGTAATACCACAACTGGACTACTGTGTCCAGCTCTGGAGTCCTCAACACAAGAAAGACATGGACCTGATAGAGAGGGTGCAGAGGAGGGCCATGAGAAGGATCAGAGGCCTGCAATACCTCTTCTATGAGAACAGGCTGGGGTTGTTCAGCCTGGAGAAGAGAAGGTTCTGGGGACATTTAACAGCAGCCTTCCAGTACCTGAAGGCGGCCTACAAGAAGGATGGAGAGAGACTATTTACAAAGGTCTGTGGTGATAGGATGAGGGACAGTGGTTTTAAATTAGAGTGGAGTACATTTAGATTGGATGCTGGGAACAAGTTTACCATGAGGGTGGTGGAATGCTGGAATAGGTTGTCCAGGGACATATATGAGGCCCCATCCCTGGAGATATTCAAATTGAGGCTCGGTAGGGCTCTAAGCAACTTGGTCTAACGGAGGATGTCCAGCTTACTGCAGGGGGGGTGGACTAGGTCAGCTGTGGAGGTCCCTTTGAACACAAACCATTCTATGATTCCACGATTAATACTAGAAATACATTCAAAGCAGAAACCACTGCTTCAGGGAAGTTCCACCTAACGCAGAAAAAGATCTGTGTGGGTATACTCCACACATCTTTATTATGCCTGCATGTGTGGCAGAGGCATGAAGTGAAATGTTGGGCAGCATTACTGTATCAAACTGCAGGGATGGTGTTAGCTTGCTTGTTGGCTAACTGCTCTGCAAGGAGATAGTGCAAAGGTGAAAACATTTTCTGGTTTATTGATAAGATCAAATTCAAACCTGAATTAGGGTCAGTAATGAGCTTTTGATTGTGGTGAATAATGACAGGGCAAGGCAAGGGGAAANAAGGGAAAGGGAAAAGGGGAAAGAAAAAAGATCTCTGTGGGAAATCCAGAAAGTATGATGCTGAATTTATTGATGGAGTAGAACAATGTTTTTTTAGTTGCATAGTTGGAAATGGGTGAGGGAGCAGGTTAACAGAACAAATTGGGAGGATCACATCTGTCTACTTTCATGTCTATTTGGAGGGTACTAGTCCAAAAAGACACAGTATTTGATCTAGAGAAGTGCTTTTCTCAGGCACGCAGACAAATAGCTCCTGACATGAATGATTTAGCAGGACACAATGCAGTGATGAACCCCAAGGAGGAAGGAAGTACATTTCATGTTTTCCTTCAGGTTTAGGTAGCAAGGCTGATGAAGCAAAGCATTCAGGCAGTAGAAGCTTCTAATGAGAAAAAGGAGCATGTAAAGGGATGAGAATCTGAAGGATATGAGCAGAAGTGGGGGGAAAAGCCTAGAAGTGCTGTGGTGGAATCTAAATTTTATCAGACACTCAGCTGTGCTACAGACACAGGTAAAAAATGGAGAGCTGAGCAAAATTCTTAAGCTAATTATAAGTGAAACTGTCTACCCACAAACTGTGATCTCTTCACACACAGTGATGTGACACCGACAAAAGTTGTGACCTACAGTATTCAATCACTTTCCAGAGTAGTGTGGGCCAAAAAGAGTTAAAGTGCCAAGGCAGAAAAGCCCAGTTAACAGTTCAGTTCTCCTTAGATTTTCCCTAAAGACTGATGCTGGAAGACAGGATTGTTTATCTCTCCTTGCATTCGTTGTCAGTTGCCTACAGGATTTATCCTTTCTACCAAATATCAACCCCAGTTAAATCCATATCTTGTTTAATATATGGGTATATGGGTTTAAACTGGAAGAGGGGACATTTAAACTGGATGTGGGGACATTTAAACTGGATGTTAGGAGGAAGTTCTTTACAGTGAGCATGGCGAGACACTGGAACAGGTTGCCCAGGGAGGTTGTGACTGCTCCCTTCCTGGAGGTGTTCAAGGCCAGGTTGGACGAGGCTTTGAGTAACCTGTACTAGTGGGAGGTGTCTGTGCCTATGGCAGGGGGTTGGAACTAGATGATCTTTGAGGTCTCTTCCAACCTTACCATTCTATGATTCTATGATAAGGTCTGTGTCTACCACCTTACCTAGCTGCTGTAGCAAACTTGCCAATGGGATTCATAAGCTGCAAATGAGAATTTCAGTGTCTTCAAGTTTTGTCCCCATGGTACCACTGAGGCAGAGATATGTTTCGTTCACTTTAGAATTTGGCTCTGGTTATACAGGAATTTTATGATTTTACTCACTGTTCTCTTGGGTTAAACATGGGATTGTTCAGAGCATGAAGCTCCACCTATTGCAACACAGACCTCTTACAAACTGCTGACAGCCAGATCTCTCTCTTTTGTTTAGTAAGCCAGTTTGAGATTTTGTAATCTTTTAGCCACAGGGCTGCATCCTTGTTGCTGTTTAGATGTATGATCTAGGGGGGTAAGATATATCTTACTGTCTTTCAAACTAATCCAGGAGAATGAATAAGAATGGTGAAATATAAACTGATGATAAGAAGAGTTTCCATAGATGCCTTAGGACAGGGATCCATAAACACTGAATGGGGCCATTTTTGGTCAAAAAGCAAGCTTTCCTCTGTTGTTAAAAAGACAAAATTTGGGCTTTTTCAGGTTTTAGTGCAGATGAGGGATTAAGTGTGTGAATCTGACAGTTTCTTTGTCAGGAAAAAAGTAGATATGTGTCTTTTTATATAGGCTGCTACACTGAGAATCAGCATGAAATTTGGCAAAAGTCCAGCAAAGATGAAGATGCAGATTTCTCATTTGTCAAAATATTTCTCTGATTTTTCAGCTGTGTTTCAGTAGTGATAAAGAAAAACAAGAATATGAATTTTCATTTAGGATGGTTTTCTATGGCATGCAGTTCTGTGTTAATTTTATCCAGGGACAGGAGCAGAACTTAGAGACTGAACGTGGCATTCAACAAATGCAAGTGCTGGGTGCTGCACTTTGGGCACAACAACCCCATGCAGAGCTACAGGCTGGGGTCGGAGTGGCTGGAGAGCAGCCAAACAGAAAGGGATCTGGGGGTGCTGATTGACACCCGCCTAAACATGAGCCAGCAGTGTGCCCAGGTGGCCAAGAAGGCCAATGGCATCCTGGCCTGCATCAGGAATAGTGTGGCCAGCAGGAGCAGGGAGGTCATTCTTCCCCTGTACTCTGCACTGGTTAGGCCACACCTTGAGTACTGTGTCCAGTTCTGGGCCCCTCAATTTAAGAAGGACATTGAGGTGCTTGAGCGTGTCCAGAGAAGGGCAACGAGGCTGGTGAGAGGCCTCGAGCACAAGCCCTATGAGGAGAGGCTGAGGGAGCTGGGATTGTTTAGCCTGGTGAAGAGGAGGCTCAGGGGAGACCTTATTGCTGTCTACAACTACCTGAAGGGTGGTTGTGGCCAGCAGGAGGTTGCTTTCTTCTCTCAGGCAACCAGCACCAGAACAAGAGGACACAGTCTCAAGCTGTGCCAGGGGAAGTTTAGGCTGGAGGTGAGGAGAAAGTTCTTCACTGAGAGAGTCATTCCCCACTGGAATGGGCTGCCCAGGGAGGTGGTGGAGTCACCGTCCCTGGAGGTGTTCAAGGTGGGTTTGGACGTGGCACTTGGTGCCATGGTCTAGTCTTGAGGTCTGTGGTAATGGGTTGGACTTGATGATCTTTGAGGTCTCTCTTGGTGATACTGTGATACTGTGCTGGGCCAGTAAATGCACACAAATGTATGGGCTTTGCTGGTAGTGATTATATACAGTATGAGGGTAAACCTGAACACAAAAGAAATCTGAGGAGATCATGAGCTGGGACTTTTTCATGCTCCGAACTGCATTTCCTTAATTAACTGTACTTGTTGCTTAAAATTGCCTCCTTGTAAGCAGAACTCCCTGCTAAGTCCAGGCTTCAGGTCAGAGTGCTAGATGACATCCCCAATGAATACGACAGTGGCTGGCATCTCTGGAAGTGCTCTGTGAAACCTCCACATTTATTGATGTTTCTAGAGGAAGCTGCAATTTACAGGATTTTACAGAGCCTTGCTAAGCAAGCAGAGTGCTAGACTCAAGTGTTTTTGTGTGTAATGTTTTCCAAGTCCAATTACTGGCTGATTCAGCTCTATGCTCCTATAACATACATTATTTTCTCCAAATCTTAATGCTAATGAAACAAACAGGCACCAAAGTGAGTAAATAAACAAATACATTATCATACCAGAGACAAAATGAACCTACATTATCCCATTATGCCCTATGTTTTTGTAACTACTTGAGGGTATCTTTAGCAGTAGGAAAAGGTCTGTTCCAATATGTTTCTATTTTTACCTACCTATACCTCTTTTCTGGATGGCAGGCAGTAACCAAACATACTGGATTGACTGAGAGAATTTTGAGATTTAGGTTACTACTCTGGAAGCCTGAGAGATGTCTTTAGGACATAGAAGAGATGAAACATGCCCCTTGCATAATCAAGGCAAAGGGCAGATTCCTGAATAAAGAGGAAATGCTCCAGATGTTTGTTTTGGGTTTGTTTGGGTTTTTTTGTTTTGATTTGGTTTTGTTTGGTTTTGGTTTTTTTTTCTTAAAATGGTCACCCTACCTTGATATCTGTTCTTATTTGTCAATAGTCAATAACTGTCTGGGATGCTTTTTTTTTTTTTTGGCTGCCAAATTCCTGTATGTTTTGCTTACATTTGACGTAAGGGTGATGGTGTTTTCCTCCTAAAATTTTCTTGCAAACTGATGTTGCACAGGAAAATGTGATGAGGTGGCTGGGAAAGACACAGGAGTATTAAAATTAGAGGCAAGTTCAGGGGTTATTGACAAATGCTAAAGTATATAACATGCAGCCCTGACTAAAATATTGTTGTCTTATGCATCTAAATTACTTGCAAGTACTGCACAGTTGGAAGTAGTTGTTGCTATAGAAGCACTGGAGCTGCTGACAGTGCTGGCAGCAGGAACAGCAGAAACAGCAGAAGGTACATGATTATCTTATGGGTCTGGGAATGAGAGTTTGCATTTTATATCCTATTGCTTCTCATTGCATTGGTAACAATGTTAAGAAAAGAGACAAAGAAGATAAAAAGAGACAAAGAAAGGGAAAAAAAAAGAAAAAGACAATAAAAAAGGAGAAATCTATTTTATTATTCTTAGATTTGGAAATTTGGTGGATAAAATTCACTGAACCTGCAAAATGAGGACAAAATGGTGCTTATAAAGGTTTGAGTTTACTCAAAACTCCTTACAAATAGGTGCCAAATAATTCTGGAGAAGACGAAATTCAAACAGTTCCAACAGGAACTGTAAAAAATAGCAACTGTGGTGGGACTGTGGGGGGAAAAAAAAAAAAAGGAAGAAAGAAGCCTTTACATCAGTCAGAACTTACAATGTCCTTCAGAGGACATTGGATAGTTGTACATATATACAAGATCTTACATAGAAAAAAAAATCACTCTTTATTTTGTAGTATTATTTCCTTACTACCTAAAAAATTTTCTGTTGTATGGAAGAATTCAGTATTCAACAGCTTTAAATACTGCACTGTTTCCATATTTTAAGAAGTATCAGGAAGCTACTCTCTGCTCTCCCACCACATGCAAAGCAGGAAAGTACTCTCTTCCTCAATATTTTGTCATAGTTTACTTTCTGGTTGTCACTTCTGCACTGCTGCATCCAGTCAATTATCTCTACACTCCACCTCCCTGGTCCATTTCTTCAAGGCAGAGCTTAGAATCACAGAATCATAGAATTGTCAGGGCTGGAAGGGACCTCAAGGATCATCCTGTTTCATCCCCCCTACCATGGACAGGACATCTCACATTAGATCAGGCTGCTCAGAGCTACATCCAGCCTGGCCTTAAATACTTCCAGGGATGGGGCTTCCACCACCTCCCTGGGCAATCTGCTCCGGTGTCTCACCACCCTTATGGTGAAGAACTTCTTCCTGACATCTTATCTGAATCTGCCCCCTTCTAGTTTTGCTCCATTCCCCCTAGTCCTATCACTACCTGACATCCTAAAAAAATCCCTCACGAGCTTTCCTGTAGGACCCCTTCAGATACTGGAAAGCCACAATAAGGTCTCCTCGGAGCCTTCACGTCTCCAGACTGAACAGTCCCAATTCCCTCTGTCTCCACAGGAGAAGTGCTCCAGCCCTCTGATCATCCTTGTGGTTCTGGCTTCCACCCAACGTGCTAGGTTAAGAAGGATTCCTCTGCAGCACTGCTCTCCCATCTCCTCTTTCCTAGGATGTGAGCAATAAAGGGCAGTGGGAAGAACTCTCTCATGTGCTATCCAGATCTGAAGGACTTTTCCTTCCTTCTTTCCTATGTAGCTGAGGAGGAACCCCATCCTGAGAGGAGTCGTTGTTGCACACCCAGTTTTAGGGCACAGCAGGGGAAATGCAGTGAATATTTCGTGGGCGTATTGAGGAATTCACACTTCCATAGAGTAGAGCCTTTTCCTAATTTTTGACTTAATTAAGTTTGAGAAGATCCATAGAATCATAGAATCAACCAGATTGGAAGAGACCTCCAAGATCATCCAGTCCAACCTATCATGCAGCCCTACCCAATCAACTAGACCATGGCACTAAGTGCTCCATCCAGTCTGTTCTCTCCAAGGAGAGCGACTCCACCACTTCCCTGGGCAGCCCATTTCAATGCCAATCACTCTCACTGTGAAGAATTTCCTCCTAATATCCAACCTATACCTCCACCGGCACAACTTGAGACTGTGTCCCCTTGTTCTGTTGCTGGTTGCCTGGGAGAAGACACCAACCCCCAACTGACTACAACTTCCTTCCAGGTAGAGATGAGGTCATTCCTGAGCCGCCTCTTCTCCAGGCTCCCTCTGCCGCTCCTCACAGGGCTGTGCTCCAGGCCCCTCACCAGCTTCGTCGCCCTTCTCTGGACACGCTCCAGTACCTCAACATCTCTCTTGAATTGAAGGGCCCAGAACTGGACACAGTACTCAAGGGGTGGCCTGACCAGTGCTGAGTACAGGGGCAGAATACCCTCCCTTGTCCTGCTGGCCACGCTGTTCCTGATCCAGGCCAGGATGCCATTGGCTCTACTGGCCACCTGGGCACACTGCTGGCTCATGTTCAGCTAGTATCAAGCAGCACCTGCAGGTCCCTTTCTGCCTGGCTGCTCTCCAGCCACTCTGTCCACAGCTTGTAGCACTGCTTGGGGTTGTTGTGGCCAAAGTGTAGAATCTTGCGCTTAGCCTTGTTAAATCTCATCCCATTGGTCTCTGCCCATGAATCAAAACACTGTGCATTTGCTCTTCATTAGTTCAAACAGTGAAACATTAGTGTCAGTCAGATTTTCATGCTCCTTATTTTTTTTCTTTTAGTCACCGTAATGTGATAATGAAGTTACTGTGGACACCGAGTCTGAATAAAAGCCCATCTTGAACAGCAGCCTCCGTGAAAGCTCGGAGTAAGCAGACAGTAATTAATCCATTGTATGTTATCCTAGACTCAATCTGTCCATGGCCCTGGAAATTTTTAAGGAAGAGGTGATGGCTTTGTATTTAGTAAGCCCACACTGATTATTCTGTGATGTTCTTCAAATGTTTTCCAAGTCCATGTAAATATTTGAATCCATAATGCTGTAAGCAGGTGCAAGGCTTCAGTATGTGCTATGGGACAAAATGATGCTTCCTGTTTCTCTGAGCCTGCCGACTGCAGGGAGGCTTTTATTTAATGCCTAATGTTTTTGTGGCAGAAGAGGCACACATACCACAGTGTAAGTCATATCAGTGGTGAACTCTGTAGTAAGGCAAAAGATAATAACCTGAGGGTTTTGTGTGGTGGAAGAGGATATGGTGCATGTATGTATCTGAGCTGTGTATATAAGGTGTGTATCTGTGTATACTTGAACTGTGATGGACTCTGCCATTAAAAGATAACCTTGAAAGTAGCTCCAAATAAATCTAACTCCTGTCTTTCAAAATACCTTAATTTTACATCCTGAGAAATACTACCACACATAGTTCTGTATGAATGAAATGGAAACTAAAGGCTACCAAAGTTTACCAAGCCTGTTTTCACCTGTAAAATTCTAAGTAAGACTAGTATAAAAGAAGTGATTAAAGGTATCTTAATTTCATTCTGTGAAAATACTTTTCATTAGAGGAAAAGACACTCAGTATTAATTCCTTTTATTTTATTTGTTTTTTCACATCTGAACCTGTCTAAACAAGGATTCATTATTCTTAATGGGATTTTCTTTTTCTTCAGTGTCACTAAATAAATTCTACATGGATAGCAGCAACAACAACAAAATTGGAGCCAGAAGAGGCAATCCTATTTTAGTGGAGAATTTTGCTGTCTGCTTGCAAACATTATATATCTTTTTCTTTTAGAAATACTGTAAGTATTTCAGGTATTATCTCATGCAGTTAGCAAAATGCCTAGGAAAAGAATGACTTTGTTTTAACAGTAAAAAAAAAGGTGTTTGCTAAAGCAGAAAAAAAAAGTCTTCTACATAATAATAAAAATGAAGCTTCTAAGTGAATAGCACACAGCTCATTAGGAAGAATAAACTCTTAGAATCCCTAAAGGTAAAATACAATAGAATGCAGCCTTTTTAAAACTCTATTCCGTTAATATTACTTCTTCATACTAAAGCAAATCATGTTTTATAACACAACAGATTATTTTAAATGACTCGTTTTTTACTATTTAATGTTCTTATTATATAAATTGCATTTCCCACCAAATCGTCTGTAAGAAATAATATTTTTGTAAATGTGGTTTACTAAGAAGTGCATTAAAAGAATTAATCATCAGGCAACAGTAAGATTCCTCATTTTTTATTGAACATATACATATTTGGTAATGTACTTAAGGTGCAAAGCCTCCCTGTATGACTACTGTGCTGTAAATATTACAGAATTACAAAACTGTCAGGGCTGGAAGGGACCTCAAGGATCTTCTAGTTCCAATCTCCTTGCTATGAGCAGGGACACCTCACACTAGATTGGTTTGCTCAGACCCCCATCCAATCTGGCCTTAAAAACCTCAAAGGGGCAATGGGTGGAAGTTGAGGCATTTGAAGTTTCATGGAAACATGAGGAAGAATATTTTCCCTGTGAGGATGACAGAACACTGTAACAGGCTGCCCAGGAGGGTTATGGAGTCTCCCTCTCTGGAGATATTCAAAACTTACCTGGACACGTTCCTGTGTGATCTGGTCTAGGTGATCCTGCTCTGGCAGGGGGGTTGGACTGGATGATCTTTCCAGGTCCCTTCCAGCCCCTGACATTCTGTGATTCTGTGATACACTACATGCATGCCCATGCCACACAACTGAACTAGCTGACTGCGAGAGTTGTGAAATACCTGTCCAGTCCCAGAGCTACTGGCAGAACAGCAGTGTAAACACAGTACTCTGGTCAAATGAATAGGTCTGGTGTTGGATTGGAGGTCCTGCATAACTAATTTGTGACTCCCTGTGTGTGGTTAATGCAGCCATTATTTTCACATTACATTGCATACTACTGAACTTGTAACATATAAACCTGGACACCTCTAACACCACCTAAACATGAGCCAGCAGTGTGCCCAGGTGGCCAAGAAGGCCAATGGCATCCTGGCCTGCATCAGGAATGGTGTGGCCAGCAGGAGCAGGGAGGTCATTCTCCCCCTGTACTCTGCACTGGTTAGGCCACACCTTGAGTACTATGTCCAGTTCTGGGCCCCTCAATTTAAGAAGGACATTGAGGTGCTTGAGCGTGTCCAGAGAAGGGCAACGAGGCTGGTGAGAGGCCTCGAGCACAAGCCCTATGAGGAGAGGCTGAGGGAGCTGGGATTGTTTAGCCTGGAGAAGAGGAGGCTCAGAGGAGACCTTATTGCTGTCTACAACTACCTGAAGGGTGGTTGTGGCCAGCAGGAGGTTGCTTTCTTCTCTCAGGCAACCAGCACCAGAACAAGAGGACACAGTCTCAAGCTGTGCCAGGGGAAGTTTAGGCTGGAGGTGAGGAGAAAGTTCTTCACTGAGAGAGTCATTCCCCACTGGAATGGGCTGCCCAGGGAGGTGGTGGAGTCACCGTCCCTGGAGGTGTTCAAGGCACGTTTGGACGTGGCACTTGGTGCCATGGTCTAGTCTTGAGGTCTGTGGTAATGGGTTGGACTTGATGATCTTTGAGGTCTCTTCCAACCTTGGTGATACTGTGATAGTGTGATATTTGGAAGCTTATTTAGACTGTAAGGAGTGGGGGTGGGTTGAGCTGTTGGTATCTGCACCATCTAGGTACACCAGGGTGCAGTGTGGAATTTAGGAACTGGACATGTTGATGTGGGTAGAAAACTGTCCACCACCNGCACGGTGTCACGCTGGCTGTGCAGGCCGAATGCGTGGAGGTACCAGAGCCTCAGCTCAGGATCAATGTGGCAGCAGGCACGGATGCAAGCAGACACATCTTGTAATGGCAGAAGTGCGCACTCTGCACTCCCTGTTCATCTCCATTTATCCAATACAGCCCGAGACTAATGGGCCTTTGGACACGAGATAGCCAATCAAATGGCAGTTAGCCAAGATTTGGCCATATTGGGTGAAGCCATAGGCTTGCTTTACCCTTTTTTGGGCAGGTCACGGGCCTTGCACAAGGCAACCCTGTGCACCTTGTTTACCCCAGTTACTGGGCAGGCCACAGACCCCAGACTTAGTGGCTCCAGGTTCTTTGTCCCTTTTCCTGCAGTTGCTCTCCCCAAAACAGGAGGAGGGAGAGCAGAAAAACATGCCTGGGCAAGCCAGGACATGTACAAGCCTAATTTGGCCTGCTTAGGCCTACCATGACACACCCAGGTTTGCCACTGATTTCAGGGACTGTGTGAGTGGGTTAAAAGAGTTTGAATCAAAGGGCATAGCCAGCTCCTTGAAGCTGTTTGTCCCTGCTAGAACTTGTGTATGAAAGAGATTTGGGACCAGAATGTTTAGTAAATATTTAATTAACTGAAATGTTATTAGCGTTCAATGAATTTCTGTAATTTGACTGTTAGCTTCCACTCCTGTCACTCCCTCTACAGTGTGGGAGATGCAAATTGGGATAAGGAGCCATGGAAATTTTGTCAGCGAGACTAGCTGTGACTTTTAAATATATTGTCTACACCCTAAGGGGAGCCTATAAAAACTTGAACGTGAAATCATTACACTGTTTTGTCATGCCCAAATGACAATAACAACCATGAAACCTTTTCTGCAAAATGCCTTTACATAGGCTAACTCGATTTGCAATGATTTAAATACTGAAACAAATTCCCTCTATTTCCATTTTGCATTTAAACAAAATGACAGCGTATTGGCACCATCACTGCCTCATCTCACTATAAATCAGCAAAAATGATCAGTCTGCCAAGTTCCTTATCTGTATTGTTTTAGTCTTGTACAGTATGTGCATCCTCAGAAGAAAGAAATCATACCACTTATCATAGAATCATAGAATGGTAAGGTTGAAAGGGACCTCAAAGATCACCTAGTTCCAACCCCCTGCCACAGGCAGGGACACCTTCCACTAGGACAGGTTACTCAAAGCCTCGTCCAACCTGGTCTTGAACCCCTCCAGGGAGGGAGCAGCCACAACCTCCCTGGGCAACCTGTTCCAGTGTCTCACCACTCTCACTGTAAAGAACTTTCTCCTAACATCCAGTTTAAATCTCCCCTCTGCCAGTTTCAGCCCATTGCCCCTTGTCTTCTCATTGCAAGACCTTGTAAATAGTCTTTCCCCAGCCTTCCTGTAGGCCTCCGTCAGGTACTGGAAGACTACTATAAGGTCTCCTTGATGCCTTCTCTTCTCCAGGCTGAAGAGCCCCAAATCTGCTCCCTCTCTGTTTGCCTCTTCTTAATGTCCCTATAACAGCTTAAGTTCTAGAAAACTGGAAGAAATCTCATGGGTAGATAAGTGGTTTTACTAATGAAGAGAAAACTGGAAAGGTCAAGCAGGTGATGCTCATCTGACAGTATTGGTAATGAATAATTTTTATACATTTAACTGAAGGCACTTCCTAGAAGAAACAATATTATAAAAACTCAGCTCACACCATTGCATGAAATAAAGCAGCTCTTCTATGGAGTGCCTGTTGACCAATCTCACTGATGGAAAAGAAGACTCTGCTCTCTGAATATTCCTGTTGTTTTCAACAGAGACTCTGCAGGTAGCAAAGAGCTAATGTGTTGTACTATGAATCTGCTAGAGTGAGAATATATGATTTAGTAAAAAAAGCCCACTTATTAATAGAGTTTAAATTTAGATTTACTTGGGCTATTTAGATTTACTGAGTCAGACTGATTTAGTCAATCTGATTTAGATCAGTCAAAGACCATTCGCACAGTATGCAGCAACATATAAACCATATATATTAATGGATTGCTTTTGTTAATAAATAGATGTGGGTTTCTGTTTTCTCTGATGATGTTTGAATATTTTATCATATTTGAATATGTGGGGGTTGGACTAGATGATCTTGGATGGTTTCTTCCAACTCAAACCGTTCTGTTATTCTGTGATTCTGTGATTCTACAATTCTGTGATTCTGTGATTCTGTGTTTCTGTGATTCTGATTCTACAATTTTGTGATTCTGTGATTCTGTGGTTCTGTGATTCTGATTCTACAATTCTGTGATTCTGTGATTCTGTGGTTCTGTGATTCTGATTCTACGATTCTGAGATTCTGTGGTTCTGTGATTCTGATTCTACAATTCTGTGATTCTGTGATTCTGTGGTTCTGTGAATATGACACAGTGCTGTAAATATAAAAGGTGTAGTGCTGAATTTTGCATATAATCACTATGTGAAATTAACTAAGAAATCTTCTCATATGGAGTGGTCTTTCATGTCTACAATAATAATCTCTTTATGACTTTTGTTGAGATGTTCAAGATGTGGCTCTAAGGTGGCTGTTCAAATAATCAGGAGGATGAAGATTCATGTTTTCCAGGTAGCAACAAGTATGATCTGTCTTTTATTTTTTTAAGTCCAATGAAGATGAACTGTTAGCAACATTCACAGTGCAATCAAGGTGGTTATTATTCCTGAATTCAAACAGGAAGTCTAAAACAAATCCAGACTGCATCTACATCAGCATGGAAGTGGGAGAACAGAGGCAAGCATGTTACAAGAAGATAATCATGAAAATAAAAGAGATATTGCAATTGATTTCAGCATTTCATCCCAATAGATTGCTCTTCTAAAATATATTTGAAGTTCTTGTATTATGTCTTTTTTTTTTTTTGTGATGGTCTGGGAGTTACCTGCCCCACCCCCCACCAGTGAAATAATTCAAACTATACTCAGCCAGCTGGAAGGTAAGGAATGAAGCTATATTTACAGCTTAGCACAATTTACAGGCAGATATATACACAACATACACAAATATTTAAAGTTATAGACAAGTTAAAAGTGATACAGAAATACAAAATCCCTCCCAAAAAACAATCAGATTGCCAGGAGGCTCCCAACCCTCCTCCCCCCTCCCCCTCTTTCCCTCCCTTCAGAAATAACCAGATCAATCCTCCATATGTCTCACATGATAAATCTGGAGAGATCTGACATGAGATGTNCTTGCTTCTGGGCTATGCTCCTCCTCCTCCAGTGGGTATTGCAGGCTGGCCCCGGGGGGACACGTGACTCCCTCCCGGGCTTTGTTTCATTTTTTGGCAGCATGTTCAGGTTCTGCTACCCTCTCTGCCTCGTGGTTGCATCGAGAGCATAAAAATTGGAATTGTAACTTCCTCATTTATCATTTCAGTGCTGATCGGTGAGTAAATGTGGCTACTAAATCTATTGGAGTCTCTGGTTTTCCCGCCAATAGCCCTGCCCAGGGCAAAGGGAATCCATTTTGTGGCTGGCAGCGGCGATTGCCGCTCCTCATCCTTGGATATTTGCATCTCTTTATTCCTTCCCTAAATTACTTTACAGGGGTTTTCCTTTATGCCTTTTGTGTAAATGATTCCCAACTGGGTATTCGGACTTTGGTAACTTGTAAATAGTTCACTGTTTAGGGGTGTGTATTTGTTTGGTGTGGGAATTCGTGTTAATAAAGTTTTAATATTTAATATTTCCTGAATGTCAAATTTGAATATTCATAACAATCAGCCAGGGGGGTTAGAAGCAAAGTGGTTAGTTAGATTACTCGGCAGAGAGGAAAGGACCCACTGGCTCCCAGAAAGAGACTGAGAGACTGTCTTATCTATGTTTTGTGTTTTTGGTCTCATACATCTCAGCAAGCCTATGAATGAAGTAGACATCACCATTGTTTTCTTTTCACAGTCTATAATCTAATTTTCTCCATTAAAATATTCCAATTAGCCTCAAACCAGCACAGTTACTGTTGTTGTTTTTCTTTCTTCTCACAGCTAAGGATTTAATTTCTCTCAGTAAAATACTCCAATTAGCCTCAAACCAGAACATTTTTTTACTTCTTTTTTTTTCTTATTTATTCCCTGATAATTGGACAGTATGATTCTTAACATATTACTTTTATCTGCCTTAGATGAGATACATTGTCCACCATCCCCTTTTGACACATCCAAAACTTACAAAGCAGCACTTGAAATGATTGCATTGTATGGAGTTATGCTGTTGTAGAGGGCTATTCTGTACATGCTGTGGAGAATCACAGAATCACAGAATCATAGAATTAACCAGGATCACCAAATTCAACCAATAACCCTACTCTACAAGGTACATCCTAAACCACATCCCCAAGCACCACATACGAATAACTTTTAGATACATTCAGGGTTGATGACTCAACCACTTCCCTGGGCAGCCCATTCCAAATGCCTGACCTGCGTATAGAAGTGGCTTTGCATTACACAAACCCCTCATTAGTGCTTTGAGTTCTGAAGATCCTTGACAGTAACATACTGAAAACATATTGGAAATTGCACTTAGGTTGGTGTGCTGGTTTGAG